>VYZP01023161.1:5806-56200 GCA_013400635.1 Hypocryptadius cinnamomeus | reverse complement strand
TGCCACCCCCCCTGGGCTCTCCCATCCCCCCTGGGAGCTGCCATCCCCCCTGGAGCTGCCATCCCACCTGGCAGCTGATATCCCACCTGGCAGCTAATATCCCACCTGGCAGCTAATATCCCACCTGGAGCTGATATCCCACCTGGGAGCCACCATCTTCCCTGGAGCAGCCATCCCACATGGAACTGCCATCCCACCTGGAGCTGATATCCCCCCTGGAGCTGCCATCCTACCTGGAACTGATATCCCCCCCTGGAGCTGCCATCCCACCTCTCCCACCTGGAGCTGCCATCCCAGCTGGGCATGGAGGAGCAGCCCAGGCTGGGGCACAGCTGAGCAAGGAACCCCAGTCCTGCTGCCCATGCAGGGTCAGGGACTGGCAGTTCAGCCTTTCCAGCTGCCACTCAATCTCCTGCTCCCTTGAAAATGAAGCCTGGGCTTAAGTGCTTTATGGGACTGGGGCCAGACTGCTCAGTTTCTTGCAGAACTGAGCCCTGTGTTTTTATATCCATAATGTTAGCTCAATCCTTCTGCCAAGTAAACTTCTTTTCCCAGAGTTTTGTTTATTTTTCAGGATTTAGCTCAGAGAGGGCTGGGGGTTAACCTCAAGTACAGTGGCCTGATTGCCATATATGTTGAAGACACTTTCTAGTGAAAAGGCAGCTATATGAAGTATGCTCAATTTATTAGTCCCTAACTCTGCAAGGGACAAACAAAGCAGCACAGGGATAAGTGAAAGTGGGGTTCTCCCATTCAATCTGTGAAAGGACAGTATGCAGAGGAAAAATTAAATTAAATAATGCCAAGTCCAAATAACACGGCATTGGATTGTTTATGCTTTCAGTACCTAATTTTTCTCTGTATATTTTAAAAATCTAAAACTCTAAGATGAAAGAGAAAGGGAAACAAGGGAGTACTTGGAAAAAGACTTCAGAAGCAAACACTTGAGCAAAACCACTCAAATCACTCAAAAAGAGAGATTATTTTCCTAATCATGACCAACGTGTTGGTGAGAAATGACCCTAAAATAACCCTAAACTTTTATACCCAAAGATAATCAGCTTCCAAAACCAAAGCAAGAGATAGCTTGGGTTCAGGAACTTTGTGGGAAATTCATTTCTGTAGCACCTTCCCCAGGTGGTAGCAATGGCTGGGTGGGACAAGGCTGAAGAGGGTCAGGTGGGGATCAGAACAGGACTGAGCTCAGTTCCAAAAACCCTGCAAGGCCACACAGCTTTGAAGGCTATGAAATCCAAGCAGATGTTAAAATCTTTGTTTCCCTTCTGCTGCTCGAGTAAGTGCACTTCCTTGGAGAAATTGCCCTCAGAAATTTAAGAAATGTGGGGGGAAAAAATAGAGCAAAAATGGAAAAGAATTTACAGTCTTATGGCTCGGCTCAAGAAAATTTAGATGCTCCAAAGCAGAAGTGGTCATGAGGTCTTCAGCAGCAAACAAGTGAGGCACAGACTTGTTTTATCCCTAACCTTTCATAAAGCACTTTACAAACAGACAGTGTACACAAGGAAAACTGGAACCACTCAGACCTTGCTATGACAAGTTAATATTTTAAGTCTCATTCACCCATTAGTGCAAAAGTACGGGACAAAGACAACTTCTTTGGAATCTGATGTCAAAAAATGGTATTTATACTACAGAATACTGTAAAGAAGTGATGAAACATCTTCATGGGTTCCCATGCACTGGGGAGCAACATGAAAAGACTTTTTTAAGTGTACCGTGTCTTATGAATTGGAAATCCTGGATCACTACAGGTAGTCTCAAAATAGAACCATGGATTGATTACACATTTTCATAGTTAACTATAATGAACAAGCCACTCTCTTTTACTGTCAGATCATGATAAATGTCACTTCAACTAATAATCATGAAGAATTAAGCTCATATCAAAATTCAGAGTCTACCAGTGGAGCAGCTCAAATCCTGCAAGCAGCTGACTTCATCATTCCATCAGGGATGAAGCCCCACAGCTGAGGGTGTATCCTGGGCAAGCTTAGACAAGGAGAAGTACAGATTATAGACACTTAATGATTAAAGCTTGCAGGGTAATGCATCACATACCCCACAAAAAACCCAACAAAACACCAAGTGCCTTTTTTTGTAAAACCCACAGGACCAATTAAAGGGAGAGGAGCAAGAGAAACGGAACAAAAGCCCTGAAGATGTGTTGCTGTGTGGGTGTGAAAGGGGGTGTGTGTCACTAACACACTCCTGTCCCTCCCCAGGTATCAGCAGCAGGGAAGGAAACACCTGAGAAGGTCAGGCTGAGCGTTCTGGAGAACTCACACACAGGTTAGTCCAGTCAAGCCCACTCCAGCATAGGCAGAATATGGCTAAAAGCAGCTTGAAATGGTAGGATTAGCCAAGCAGGACTGTCTAAGGGGAAGACAGAGAATATTGATGTTGATAGGTCCTCACCAGCATTCCAGACTCTTCAAACACAGGGGGGTGTCCATAATTGTTTTTCTAGCTCTTTTCCATGTCTTTTGTCTCAATTTCTTACATTCCTTTCTGACTGCTTTGCCTCCATATTCTTCTCCATCTCTTCTGGGTTAGCCATTTTTTCTTTCCACACAAACAAGATTTTCTCAAAACCACTGCCTGTCTCATTCTAACTCTAAATAGTGCAGCTTTTCTCTGATACCTCAAATCATTGTTTCAGTTCTTCCTGTGTGCCTCTCTTCCCTTCTGCCAGTGTCCAGCAGTTCAGAAACATAAATGACAAATTCCTGTCACAAATAAAGGATTTCCCAGACATGATGTACAATTCCTGAGAATTTGCCTTGTTCAACTTCTCCCTGCAATCTTCTGTTCCCTAAAAGATGTGTTCCTCGAGTCTGAGCTCTTTCTCCCCAAATTCCCATCTGTGTCACACTCACTCACTGGAAAAAAAAGAGGGGAAAGCATGTAATTACAATATAGAGAGCACATTAGGAATGAGAACCAAGGGTAAGCTCCATACACGAAGTACAGCAGTGAGTCAAAACAAACTGTCTTACTAGGTGAAGTTTTTAACAGAAAGTATTGACAAAGAAAGAAAACAGGGCACAAAGCATGGACATCTCCCTAAAAAGAGCCAACAGACCTTTCCAACAGAAATGTGCACATCTCTGAGTACCTTCACTGTGATCCCATGGGAGCAAACAAGGATCTTTCTGTAAGGGCACAGTGATGGGCAGAAATGCCCCAATCTTCTCTTCCACCTGCCCCTCAATTCTCTTCCTGTACATCCAATTTCCTGCTGCTCCTGCCAGCCCAGCACACCAGGGCCCTGTGCTCACCTCTCAAACTGCCCTCCGGATCCACTCCAGCTCCAGAGAACAGAGCACAGACCTGAATGCTTGAAACAGGCAGTCTAGAAATTACTGTATTTTTTTTCCTCTTTCCCCTATCCTCCATTCCTTATTAATATTTCCAGTAATAAATGCCTTCTAGGGAGCTCTGCAACAATGAGACCCACCTCTGGGAAAATGAGGATTCACGTGTTGCCATGGCTCACAAGCTCATGAGCTATGGGTCTGTAATAAAAGCAACACAATTTCATTAGAGAGGATTAAAACTGTTTGATCTCCCAGAAAACAACTACAGGGGATAGTGCAGAGCAGAGCAGGTTTGCAGAGAAACAGAGATTAGAGGCACCAGTAGACACTTCAGGTAAGGAGAGAGAGGCTTTCAGCATTGTAAAAAATCAGCTTTAGAAGTTGTGTCAGTGACTGCCAGTAATTCAGATGCAACACAGCTGTCAGAATGTTCAGGCTCTGTCCTGACTTGAAAAATCAGGTATTTTATACTATCTGCAGTTAGTGACATAGAAGCCAACACATGCTTGATGTCACAGACAACAAAATTGGTGTATTTTTCTATATAAATGGCAAATTTTGCTCTGAGCAGAGTCCCCTGAAGCTGGTCAGGGCAGACACTTACTCCACTTGGCCCAATGGCTGCAGAAGACATCTGTCTGCTGCAGAAAGCATTTGTGCAGCCTTAGAAAGGCCACATCTGTCTCTAGGCTTCAGGTATTTAAAAGGAAATACAGGTCTTCTCTAAACACGTGTACAAGAAGTCCATTATACCATTTATATTTCCATTTTCCCTTCTATAAACTGTGCCCACTTCTCTGGTTTATATAGACATAGGTGGACTGGAGAAAAACTCAGGTTTTTTTTCTCAGTGAGAAAAACTCACTGAGAAAAACTCAGTGAAGGTTTTGTATACATGGAGTAGAAGAATAAAAAATAAGTAAAGCTTCTCTACAATTAATAAAAGCCTAGAGAAGCACAATAAAATCACCAGGGCCTTTCAGCTCATCTACCACAGAAGGGCACACACCCCATAAGCCACCAGGCTCCTGTTTCCAAGCTGTGGTTCATTCACAACCTGACCATTTCAGCACCATGTGCTCATGCTGCTGCCAGTGCCTCCCTAGCACAGCCAGGAAGCATTACAGCATTTCTCCTGTAACACCAAATGCTGGTAATGGGGATTTTTTCCTCAATTTTTCCAATTAATGTTAACCTAACTGAATTATTTACTAGGAAACAGGAGAGGAAAAAGAAAGCTTGTACTCACCTGGATGAATATGTAATTTTTCCCAGTGTACAGACAGAGGTCTTCACAAGAGGCAGCCTCTTTTGGGGAAGTCTTGTATTTGCGGGGTTCCCAGAAGAAGGAAGGAATGATGAATCTGACTCCATGCTCTCAGAAGGCTAATTTATTATTTTATGATACTATATTATTTTAAAGAATACTAAACTATACTATACTAAAGAATACAGAAAGGATACTTACAGAATGCTAAAAAGATAATAATGAAGACTCGTGACTCTCTCCAGAGTCCCAACACAGCTTGGCCCTGATTGGCCAAAGAGTGAAAACAACTCACAGCAGAATCCAATGGAACAATCACCTGTGGGTGAACAATCTCCAAACACATTCCACATGAGCACAACACAGGAGAAGCAAATGACATAAGAATTGTTTTCCTTTTCTCTGAGGCTTCTCAACTTCCCAGGAGAGAAATCCTGGCAAAGGGATTTTTCCAGAAAATATCACGGTGACAGGGCAGAAGGTGACAACAGACCCAACTGGCTTTTCACTCCAACCTCACAGCCCATCTACTGTCAGCAGATTGAAGCCTTGAACTCAAGACAAATGGAAAAACTGAACATTATCCCCCCAGGTTCCTGTAAGTGCCCCCAGGGAAGCTGTAAGAGCTGAGGACCTCCTCACTCTGCACCTTCCCTTGGTACAACCCAAAGGAGCTGTCCCTATGTCCCCAGACATGGCTCCAGTTCATGACTGAACTGTGGCACACTGGGAGGCAGCCAGCACTGGTAATATCAAATATTTGACAGGTAAGAACACATTTTTATGTTCTTTCACACACTAATGTCCACAGCTTTACTTATTTTTAGTCCTCTAGTCCATCTATACAAAACTTCTACTGAGTTCTCCTCCACNCCACTTCTCTGGTTTATATAGACATAGGTGGACTGGAGAAAAACTCAGGTTTTTTTTCTCAGTGAGAAAAACTCACTGAGAAAAACTCAGTGAAGGTTTTGTATACATGGAGTAGAAGAATAAAAAATAAGTAAAGCTTCTCTACAATTAATAAAAGCCTAGAGAAGCACAATAAAATCACCAGGGCCTTTCAGTTCATCTACCACAGAAGGGCACACACCCCATAAGCCACCAGGCTCCTGTTTCCAAGCTGTGGTTCATTCACAACCTGACCATTTCAGCACCATGTGCTCATGCTGCTGCCAGTGCCTCCCTAGCACAGCCAGGAAGCATTACAGCATTTCTCCTGTAACACCAAATGCTGGTAATGGGGATTTTTTCCTCAATTTTTCCAATTAATGTTAACCTAACTGAATTATTTACTAGGAAACAGGAGAGGAAAAAGAAAGCTTGTACTCACCTGGATGAATATGTAATTTTTCCCAGTGTACAGACAGAGGTCTTCACAAGAGGCAGCCTCTTTTGGGGCAGTCTTGTATTTGCGGGGTTNGGAGGCAGCCAGCACTGGTAATATCAAATATTTGACAGGTAAGAACACATTTTTATGTTCTTTCACACACTAATGTCCACAGCTTTACTTATTTTTAGTCCTCTAGTCCATCTATACAAAACTTCTACTGAGTTCTCCTCCACTCCACCTATGTCTATATAAACCAGAGAAGTGGGCACAGCTTATAGAAAGGAAAATGGAATTGTAAATGGTAGTTACTGGACTACTTGTACCTGCATTTAGAGAAGACCTGCATTTCCTTTTAAATACTTGAAGCCTAAAGAAACATGTAGCCTAAGGCTGCACCAAAAGCTACTCAGGAGCAAAAAAAATGAAAGGAATTCAAAGTAAAGACAAAAGAATTATCACACAACTTCAGCTGGAGATTGAACAGACAACGCCCCAAGCTGTTTGCAAAAGAACCTGCAGCACTAAGATTGTTTGGCACTGCAGCCCCTAAAAGGTGAGCAGGGACGTGAAACAAAGACCTACAAGTTAATAGATTAGCCCCCCTTGTTGATTAAAAGAGGACTGGAAGTTATTGATAGAAAAAACAGTGCTAAAAGTTACTTTATCGTTCAGTTTTTATATTCAACAAAATGTAACACTGTTCAAGGTACAATTCATATGGCTGGTGTTTGTTTGGGGTTTTTGGTCATTTTTCCCCCGAAATCTAAACTCTGCTAAATGCAAAATCAATTAAAAGCTTTCTGAACTATCTTAAAAATGAAACTAATCTGGGATCTTGTATTGTTTGAATTGGCAAATCCTCTACTGGCAACCAAATGGTTAAAGAAAAAATAAGGGAAAAAAAGCCTTAAAAGACTCAGGAGAATTAGCTGTTGCTAAAACAATTTTATGGTCCTTTCCACTCCAGTGGAGGTAGTTTGTATGGCTGACTGGAATCTATTCAATGCTGTCAAACATCTAACACTCCCATGGCCAGACGCCTCACAATGAATAACAAGCAGCCTCGCTGCCAATATGCTTGAGCTGCATTTTTTACCAGGGACTGGACCCCAACCCAGCAACACTCTAACTTCATTGTTCCATGCCTTATTAATTTATAAGACCAAAAATTAACCACAACAAACAGAAGCACCAAAATTCTAAAGCATTGCAGCTACAAAATCCATCATATTTAACAAACCACTATACAGAAAGTCAGGTTCGTAAAAAGAACCTGCACATCTAATTTCTCTTTTGTAGTTTAAATTGATTTCATAATAGAAAATAACACTCAATTTCAGCAGACAACTTCCATAATCTGGGGAGGCTCACAGTAAGTGCACAGAATAAAAAAGAAAGAAGTAGAAACAATGAATAAAGTGTACACAACCCTCGTTGAAACACTAAGCACATCATCTGTCATCCTGAGTATCATCATTTCCATAAATATTATCCCACCCATTGATTGCCTTGCTCAGTGCTGTGCTTCAAGCAGAATCCTGGACTCTTACCATATTTACATCCTTCATCTTTCAGCTCTAATAATGGTGAGGCGCTGACACCAGACTCTCATTGCAGGGAAGACAGAGAGTGCTCAGTGACAGCCCTGGCTCTGGGAAATTACAACTCTGCTCTCCTGGCAGCTTTATGATTATGGCTCTGACAGGCCTTGTGTTCTGGAGCTCATATCCTGCCTTGGGCACATCCTCCTCTCCTGCAGCACCAAGCTAAAGTCAAACAGGACACACACATTTCCATGGAGGTATCCTTGAGCATTTTCAGCTTTGGGGGGAAAAAGAGCACCATTCTCACTATGTTTAAAACAGCTGATGACTCTGGGGTTTACTTTTAATTATACTTGCTGCTAGAGTTCCCAGGATCTAATTCTCTAGGAACCATAAGGTGGTGCTGAAAAATTCCAGAGCCTGGGTTTGTAAAACAAAGTGAAGCAAAGCAGCTGTTTTGAGAAAAAAATGGCCATATCATGCAAACAGCCCTGAGAAAAACTAAACTCAAGTGCACAGTAGAACTCACAAGCTCATTCTTATTGAATAAATATTGCTGCTGCACTTTCAGAGCTGAGCTGATCACCCACATTTAAAAAGACACAGCTTTGAAGGAGTGAAGAAAAGCAGGGGGCTGTCAGTGTCGGTGTGTGCACAAGCGCTTGTGGGTGCTTGTGTTGGTCTTGACAGCACTGAACATCACAGAGGGACAGGCTGGGCAGCCCTGCAGTGGTCAGGGACATTGCTCCATCAGCCATGCACTTTTAAGGATGTATTTAGAAGTAGCGTCAATGAGGCATCATTGTTTTTAAGCCTAAAGAAAACAACAATGAAGAAATAAAATATAAAGTTCAGGGATTTATTGCCACTGAATTATTTTACCTAAATACAGGTAGTATCCTTAATACAAAGTGAATTTTCTTTTTATTTTATTTTTTACAGCACTGTTTAGGCCTCTTGCTCTGAAAGCAGGGTACTATTTCTTTCTACTTATCATCAACCTGCTGCCCCTACTCTCTACATCTGGTCCTACAACAATCATGCACATGCAATGGAGAAGAAACACCCAAATTATGCACAATTTCATCTGGTTTGAAGCAGCATGCATGCACATCTCCAGAAAACACCCACCTAACAGCATTTCTGGGACCCATAAACACACACAAATACCTGACACATTTTCAACAAACACTTTGGCACAAGTGTCAAACAAGTGTACCTTGCTTGTAAACAGGGACAATAGTCACAAAAACACAAACAGTCCCAAAACCCTAACCACAAGGGAATAATCACAGATAAAGCTCTCTCAGACCAAAAGCAGGTAAAAAGCTACATCCATGAATTCCATTGATATCAATGTTTAACATGAGCCTTTTAGGTTACATACTTACACAAAATCCAAGATTTAGGGAATGAAAAGTAGAACTTGAGTACTGCTCCAGCAGGCAGAAAAGAGCTTCTTATCTTACTACAGACTAATGAGTCATTAATAGTGTGGTTAAGCACTATCAGCAAACCAGCAGTCAGTTGGGAGGCAAGCTGGGCCGTGTGAAGGAAGAGACACATCCCTGCAAATGCATCATCACTCCTGCAAAAGCAACTGCAGGCTGCACAATTTATGTCAAATCCAATTCTCAGCTACATGTTTAGTCAAACAATATGACAGCTGGAAAATACCCAGCAAATATTCTCAGAACTAACACAGTTGTAATTACGTGGTGTTTCTTTATTCCTGCTCCACTTGATAACAGACTTTTGGAAATATGTATTTCAATTTAACCTACTCCATTTTGACATAAATACTTAATTTCAAGCAGCTCCATCACTACAGATGCGATGATCCTTACCACCAGGAAGTCAGGCTACTCTGTGGTATCAAACACCTGCATGGAAGAGAACTGTCATTACCCAACAGGGGCCAGAAAGCTCCTTCTATCTCCCCAGGGAGCTGTTCAAGGCTATGTGAGCTCTAATTCTCCAGAGGACTTCTGTAACAGATGGAAATAAGGCAAATGCATTAAACAATCTAGATTATTATTTCCAGAAATACTTCTACAGTACTCAAGTGTCAAACTGCTTTTAAATCAAGCAAATTGCACGTGGCAAGACTTACAAGCTGACTGCAAGAATTAGATACTTACACTCCATGAAATTCAGTTGATTCCAGAGATACAGCTCCACTGCTGCTTTTTAAAAATTCACCCATGACTGACCATAACATGAGAGCAGTATCTTAATGAGTATAAAGCCCAAGAGAAATAAACCTAAAACATAATGCTGACTTATTTTTGCACGTTTACACCACGGTGAAAGCCATCTTCTTCCCTTTCCTACAGAAAAAGGTCATTGCAAGGTGTGCCCTTGGGGCAATTCCCCTGGTTTTCACAAGGTCTCCTCCTGCCCTGGGATTCACAAAGGATTTGAACCTGATGTACATTCACATAACCTGGGTTCATGAGAACCAGATATGAAAGGACTGCAAGAAGTGCTGCTAAATCAGACAGGGCTGCTTGGAGATTTTTAACAGCAGCCCATCACAGCTGAGGGCTCCTCCAGTTTCTGTTTTCAGAGGTTTCCTGCTAAGTGCTTAGAAAAAGCAAAATGTCATTTAAAATAACATAACTTTCCCTGTCCTTTTTTATGGTTGTATTCTGCAATCTAACCACAAGGAATTGAATATACTGCTTCAACCTCTGCTAAGTACAGTTTTTATACTTATTGACAGCTGGTGTTGATCATTTGAATTGGAAAACTTGCAGGAAGGAAGCACCTGAGTTCAGCCCTGAGTGTTCTCCAAAGTCTCCAGGAGTGTTTTATGATACCATTCAATGTCATTAATCAAGTAGTTCATTACTGGCTGGCAGAAACTCTTTGTTGCTGTGAACTCACTCAGCACAAAGTTATTTTGTTCATAGTACTGCCACTTCCTTTTCAAATTTGTAAGGTTACTGTGCATCAACCTCCTGCTGCTGCAAATTTGGCACTCTTTTCTCTAAGCTTTTCTTTCCCTAAAGGTGACCATTTAACAGATCTTGGGTCTTTTATTGTTTATTTCTGCATTCCTCATAATTTAAGACACCTGAGTTATTTTCCATAAGCCTTCCAGACACTGCTGAATTTTTACCAGAAAATTTATAGTAAGATTTTATATTTCTTTTCCCCAAAGGCCCCTCCTCTGTAAGTTCTGGCTCAAGGCCACTGCAGTAACACAGGCATTCCAGGATACCCCAAGTATGTTTTTCCACTGGCAGATGCCCCCTTCTGTCCTTAAACTGAATCTAGAAGATATCTACACAGTTTGCTTGCTCAGTGCAAAGGTCCCATATGCTGCTTCTCAGCAGGGATCATCTGTTTTGGTTAAATGCAACATTTAAACCCACTGATGGGAGGAGACTGATCAACCAGCCACCAAGAACAACCATCTATCTAGATGTATTTTCTGTTTGGTCTTTTTTTTTTCACTCCCCTAAGCTCTAATTTGCTGTTAATTCTGTGTAATTTGCCTCCCAGGTCCCAGTGACATCCCCAACTGCAAAGGGGCACAGCAGAAGTGCCTGGACAGGCATGGAAAGCCCAACTCCTTTGTCTGGATTTTCTTCGTCAGCAAGGACAACAGACCTTGCTAGAAGCTTTCACCTTCTCATGCCTTTCTTGCATTTCTTCTGAGCCATGTGAACTTTAAAGAAACAACACTCAAATGATCTGCCAAAAATAGGCATCAGAGAGTCTCTTTCATTACAACCTGAAACCAGACCCTTTAAAATACAAATGGTATTTAATGGATCTTTTCTCAATATTATCCATCTTACTCCTTGATGTCTTCACAACTTGTAGAAAGGTCCTCATTGATTTTGATCCAATTTTGATCACAATCACTATTTCTGTGCTTCCTGACACTCCTGCAATTCCATGCATCTTGCATCTTAAACATCCCCCCCTTTCTGTATTTTTCCTGCCTCTATCTGCTCCTCTTCCCAAAGTTTATTCTTCTATCACTTTTTTATATCACTGTTATCACATTAATTGGTGAGCTTGTCTCCAAGAAATGAACTGCCTTGAGGCACATCTTTCTGCTTTCTCCTAGTGCTTAATCTCTGATCATATCTTGGTTTTATAATCCCTATCAAGCCTTTTATTAGCTTTTGCTTTTATTACTCCTAAAATCACAAAACACAATATGCTGGACTTTGCTCTTGCCTAACGGTTATCCATTCCAAAAATATCAGGTCTGTGGCTTTTTACATTGTCCTCATTTAATGCTTTCTCAGCCATTATAACATCAGCAACAAGATAAATACTTTATGCTTGTGAACTCCTTGCAGCAAGAACAGAGAAGTACCAGATGTGCCTTCCCACATTCCAAATACTCTGCTAGCCCACATCCCTTTGCATTTCCCACCGTGTGGGCAGGCAGGCAGGCAAAGGGATTCTGTTCCAGGGACAGGAGAGGGCAACCTCTAGAGCCATGAACTGGCACAGCTAAAGGAAATCTGTGCCTGGGCAGGGGAGCAACTCCCGAGTGCCCACCGGTCCGGCAGGAAACACATGGCACAGACCATGGGTGCCTGGCAGAAGCAGCAGTGCCACTGTGGGGGCAGGATGGCCAAGCCTCACTGAAGGCCCAAAGTGAAGCACTCAGACCTGGAGCTGGTGGGACTGGTCAGATTCCAGCCGTTTCTGATCCAACAGAAATCCTCATTCTGTTTCCACCACCCACCCCATACACGACCCGCTGGAGCAGGACTGCAGGTCCCTACACGAGCCATGGAACACCTCAGTGGGATGTGGCTCCAGGAGTGTGGGCAGTGTTTGTTACCCCACCTGCTGAAACACCTGCCTGAAGTGCCTGCACCACATGCACTTCAGAACTGCCTCTTCTCCTGCTCCTCTCTGTATTTCAGCTGAGAGCAGTTTACTTTCACTCTGAATAAAAAATAAAATTAGCATCAGGAATGATGCGTAAGTACAGAGCTTGTACAGCAATACAGACACTGAACACATGAAAAAGGAGACCAGCTTTAAAACACAACGGCAGAAAAAGAAATAAACAAAGAGGAAAACGCTAAGGGAGGGTAAACCAAGTTGGTGTGTGTAGCAGGCACCATGAGGCAGGCAGGGCTCCTAGCAGGAGGAAGGACAATTAGATTGAGCAGATGAAAGCAATGATGATGATTGCTGGTGCTGCAGACCAGGGCTGGCCTGCATTAGGCTAAGTGGGCTGGATGCAAGCCAGCATCATTGAACAAATGGCATGGCACATCCCCAGGAATCTGAGGAGAGATTACCAATATCTTTAAGGTGACCTCTCACACTTGCTATCCCAGCAAATAAGGCAATTCTCTTGGCTGTAATGGACAAGATCAGCAGAGGCCACTCTCCTGAAGTTATGCATGCCTCATACAAATAGGATTTCTAGTTTCAGATTTAATATCAATTGACTGCACCTCATTTGAGCAAAGTATCCTAAGTGCTTTATTGGTTTATTTCAGCCCTTCCCCATTTTAAAGAAAACATAATCTAACTTTCTATTATTCATTATCATCCAGGCAGGCAACAAGAGAAAAAAAAGAACCCTAATTTTTAGCCATATTGTCTATTAAAAATGTTAAATGTTTCCTAAAAGGGCAGGCGCATTAATTAAGGCTGCCTCGGGATAAATGAAGATTACTAGGAGTGCTCCGCTTTCCTGGATGAGTTTTCCATTATAATCAAATGAAACCAATTACTGCATTTGTAATGGAAACTACCTAAGCTGAACATTTCCACTTTTGCAGAAGCTGGAGAATACAGTGCACAAGCAAATAACGTCTCCAAACACTTAGGAAAGGAAAAGAGAATGTAACTTTTCTGGGGAAAACAAAGAATGCCGTAAGTAAAACCAACAGTAAAACACTGGGTACAAATCAAATGGTCCCAGTGTAATTGAGAATCACAGCCTGCATTCCCAGAAGCCATCTCCAGCAGGAAATCCTGAACCTGAGCATTGAACTCCTTTCCGCTTCTTCAAAGGAGAAAATAAAGCCTAATTAGGCTCAGTTTTCTAAATAATGGTTATCCTCTGTAACTAATCAGGAAAATTTTAAACCAGTATCAGATGAATGCTTGTTCAAATAGTGAAACATGCTCTGTCTTCTAAATATCATCTTACTCTGTAGGCAACTGAAAGGATTGAGGGTAACACACACTGAGGCACAGCTTTTATTTTCAAACATCCTTTGCCATCCTACTGAGCAGCTCCTAGAACAACACACAACAACACCTTCTTCTGCACATGGAGACTCTGCCAGTGAGAGAAAGCAAAGATAACTTCAGGGGAAAAAGAATTAATGGAATTTCAAAAACAACAGCATTTTCTGAACTTATTCCAAATGGAAGAAGGCAAATGTCTAAAGGTATTGCTAGGGAACTAAGAAGGCTCCAAATAAAATTATTTTAATAATCTTTAAAGAGAGTCTGGAGCCTGAAAGACACTTTGGAGAGAATTCTGCTTCCAAATCACCTAAAAGCAATACACTCATTGAGTTCATCCATGATTATCCACTGTTCACCTGGATCATTAATTTACCCCTCAGTAAGCTAGGCAAGAGCATGTTAATTATGAGGCTGATAAAGGCAATGCAGAATTATGTTTTAGCATTCTGTCCATGAAATCAGCAATGAAGCTCTACAACAATTTTAGAGGTATCCATCTATAGTCAGATAAAACCAATATAAAGTAATAGTGTACTTTGATTTCTGGTTCCCTTTTAGACTCATTTAAAAACAACTTCTGAGTGAAAATAGGGGCAGAGGCAGGAACATTGTACGAGTTTAACACTCCTCCATGGGTACATTGCGACACCACCAACAGACTTCAGCACAATGCAGACCTGCAGCACATGCAGGCTCCACTGCCCACCACCCCACTCAAGAACCTAGAAAAATTTCATAAAGGTTTATCATGTTCATCTCTGGATGTCAGATAAACTGGCAAGTTTGCTGTTCATGAAAAGAAAAGGAACACTGAGGCAATATGAACTGAGTTTTAATTAAAACACCAAGTGAAATTCTGTCAGAATACAACTAGTGATTAGGGTTTTTTATAATTTATGCATTATACTGACTCTAGGTATGGCTCTCAGGTGTTCTACAACAAAGGGAGCTGCAATATTAGGTATTTTGAAAGGTTGCAAATATAGAAGCATTTTTCTCCTATTAAAAAACCTTCCTTTGTTTAGAATAGACTCTGCCACAGCTTCTTTCTGTGGAATCTCTAGATTACCTTCTCTCTTACACGATGTGGTGACCAAAGCTCTACACAAAAATTACATATTTAAATTTGTGCATTTCCATCTCTGTTCTCTCCAAGACTTCCTTTATATTAAAGACAGGCAGATCTACCTGCATTTTTTAGATTAGTCTTTATACCCTACTTAAAGCCACACAGCTACATTTTTTACCACTGACAGTTGTGTTAACTTCATACAGACGTAGTCAGCTGCATCATCAGTCATTTCAGTAATTTCTATCCTAATCTGCAACACCTTGAGAAAACACCTGCCAGTCATATGCTGCTATTATTTATGTGACAGTTCTACCATCCTAGTTCTTTCCCCTTAATCTACACCACTCACAAAGCTGTTTCCAATTCAAGTGCATTTTTATCCTTTACTTATGTAAATGCTGCCAAATAAGTTTGAATTTTTTCATGCTCTTTTCCCAACTTCTGTATGATAGGTGTACTTATTGCAGACCTGCAGTACCTTCCTGATGTCTCAGTCAACACAAAAGTAAAGGGACTGTAAAATTGTGAAAGCCAATTCTTTTGCCTTTATTTAAAAGCTCACTTTTCTAGGCCCTTATACCAAATCCTGTGGGATGTCCCCACATGCTACAATTACATGCCAGGATAACACCTGATTGATATCCAGTATCAAATTTTTGTTTCGAAAACTGTGCAGACAAGGCAGAGATCTCTGCTTTACCGGGTTCCTTCTAAAGAAACAAATCCCCCCAACCCTTTCATTTCAAAGCAGACTCTACTGAACCCCATCAGAATTGTCTGTGAAGTCTGCATGGATTATTAGATCTAGTTAAAGACTAAAATCTGCTGCAAGGACAACACCAACTTGTTTAAATGTTTATCCACCAAAGGAGGAAATTGATAAACGGGAGTAGCAAGCAATGAGGGAGCACTTACTGTGGCAGAGAGCTGTGGTCCATTGAGCTGTGCGTGCAGGATGGCCTCGTTGACGGAGCTCCAGATCCCCGCCAGGGCCGTTTCCAGCTCGTGCGAGGCAGCCATTTCATTAGTCAGATATTCCAGCGTGGAGATGAACTCCCTCCACTGTGCATCCAGCTCTGCCACGCTGGCCAGGCAGCCCCTCATGACGTTGAGGCAGTATCCCACGCAGGGCCTGATGAGCGTCAGGCCCTGGCAGTGCGGGCAGTACTGCATCTTCACCAGCGCCCGGCTGCACTCCTTGCTCAGAGCGGCGTGCTCCGTGCTGTTTATCACCTCAATGCCCAGGCTCAGCGCCTGGCTCAGCATCCTGCTGGCCCAAAGAGATTTTGACAGCTCTGTAACCATGTTTTTAGAATAGTGTCCAAAAGGATTTATGTCTTGCCTTGTAAGCCGCAGACACTCTGTGTAGTCCTCTGACAGATCTGTAATTCCTGGGTTTATTAGCCGGCTGTACACCAGAGGAAAGAGACTGTCAAAGAACCGCAGAACTGCACTTTCCACTGTGGTCTCTGCGCCCAGAATGTAGAGGGAGATGTCTGTAAAAAGCTCCTTAACGGGCTCTGCTGCTTCTTTTGCCATAGGTCTGTAAGCTGTCTCAAACAGGGAACTTGTGCGGTTTTCAGCAAAGCGAAGCAAAGACTCAAAGGCCTCTAAAAAGGGGGCAGGGGAGAGAAAGAACTAGAGGTTAATGGCAGGCACCTGAAATCTCAGTCACAGGACTAACACTGTCCTGAACAGGAACATCAATAGTTACATGAAATCTGCAATATCAATGCAATAACAGGTAATACAGCTTTCAGCAGTAATCTGATTAAAGGGACCCCAAAGTATTGCCTGTGCATAATGAAGGCAACACTTAACAAACAACTGTTTCTCTTAAAAAAAAGATGAGTCTGTTCTCACCAGCCAGACCCTGATCCACCAAGGACTCGCACAGATTCCAGGCCAGGGTTGGAGCACAGTCCAGGGCTGTGTCAGGTGGTTTTTAGAGCTCANTCACCAGCCAGACCCTGATCCACCAAGGACTCACACAGATTCCAGGCCAGGGCTGTGTCAGGTGGTTTTTAGAGCTCGCACTGCTTTTGGGCAGTTCAGCTGGGTACACTTCCAAAGCTCAACTGTGAGGGAACTGAATACACACAGAAGCTGAAGGTTTTGTTTCACAGTGCTTGAGTAGGTGGCTGAGAGGCACTTCTTGCAAAGCACAACTCCAAGATGAAGGAAAAGAATGTTGCTGTGTGAATAAATGCTCTCCCCATTAACACTGGCCATGCCTGGACACCAGCCAGTGGTTGGGGAGGACTTGACATCACGTCCACTATGACCCAAAACCAAAGTGAAATAAACAAATCAGGAAAACATTATCTCCTTTAATTAAACCATTTCTGAGTGGCCTAAGGAAAAATAATATTTAAGGAGTTCCACAGTTAACACATTTCAAATGGCACATGGCAAGATTATACACCCAAACCACTGACTGGGGTGCTAGAATTCATGGACAGGGCAAGGAAGGGATCAGTTTTCCAGATTATTTTTAATGACATAGAAGACAGTAATCCACACCATTCCCACTGCTTTCTTTGGAAGCTCTCCAACAAAAAGCCTCTGACATAAATCATCTTTGCACTGCTCTGGGTGGCAAGCCGCTCCAGGAGATCTGTCACTCCACACCTCCCGAGGCCTGGCCAGATAGTGGGGTTTTGGTCTAATCCTCCTCTCCATTCATGGGAACATGGCTGTGTGATCCCCTGCTCTGCAGCACAGCCCAAATCACCCAGAGATCAGCCCCACAAAGAGCAGCCACAATACACAGCTCCAGATTAGCACACCCTGGCAAGGTCCTGCAGCAAAGCCTGCGCCGTGCGGTCCCTGGGACAGCTCCCTGGGCAGCTGACTCGCTGCTAGGATAAGCATTACAATCCCTTTTAGCACAAAGTGTGCTTTAACTACACAGATAATACAGCATATCTCCCTGGACAGTCAGCAGCAGCATTTTGCACACACACGCTGCAAAAAATCACTTCAGCACTCGCACCGGGATTACAGCAGCTAATACTTTGGAAGGGCTTAAAAAATCCTAGAAATTAAGAAAGCAGATACACTTGAGTTGAAAAAGATGACAGTACAATCTTGGCAGAGAAACACCTTGCCAAGTTTCAAATTGAAGAAGAGTTGACAACAATTCTGAAAATTGGATCCAGGATAGAAATCTTGACACAACCTAAACTGTGGTTTATTGTGTGATACTGCATATTGTATTCGCTGGGTGCCTCGATGAAGGAAGGAATGATGAATCTGACTCCATGTTCTTAGAAGGCTAATTTATTATTTTATGATACTACATTACATTAAAGAATACTAACTAAACTATACTAAAGAATACAGAAAGGATACTCACTGAATGCTAAAAAGATAATAATGAAAAACTCGTGACTCTGTCCAGAGTCCCGACACAGCTTGGCCCTGATTGGCCAAAGAGTGAAAACAACTCACAGCAGAATCCAATGGAACAATCACCTGTGGGTGAACAATCTCCAAACACATTCCACATGAGCACAACACAGGAGAAGCAAATGAGATAAGAATTGTTTTCCTTTTCTCTGAGGCTTCTCAGCTTCCCAGGAAAAAAATCCTGGGTGAAGGGATTTTTCAGAGAATATGAATGTGACAACTGCACACTCTTAAATGGGGTTTTTGTTTGCCACATCACCTCTATGTGTTTATTTCTAAAGGAAACCAAAACATCATTTTTATCATACTAAAAAACTCAATAGAAATATTACAAAACATAAAAACAGGTGTTTAAGTTTCCTCCCTATGCATGGTCCCTTACAGATATTCAGCTTATCATTAAATTATGGGAACAGGGACTGCTGTCTACAATGCCACTAATCTCACACTCTTCCTTTATCTTTCATATGCATAAAGGCAGAACTGCAGGCATCGCTCTCCTTACCTGAAAACTAAATGAAATTCATTTATCAATGTGCTAGTGTCATTATTTTCCCAAGAAAATAAAATCTCCAGTGAAACATATGAGCAGAACATCTATTGGCAGCATACATCCCAAAAAAAGAGATTTCAGCAGATTCCTGGGATACTAAGTTGCAGGCTAGAAACCATGTAGCATTTTATTTTCAAACCTCTTAACTGTGAAATTCTGCATTCTATTAAATAAAATTCTGCATTATTGTGAGACAAGTAATAAATCATGATATGCAATAATGAAATTTATTTTTCATGGCGTAAGGGAAAAATTGTGATGGTAAATAGCTTCATTCCTCCTGCAAGAAGAGCCCTCACACCAAAGAGATGGCACAAAAATACTGCTGGTGATTATAGATATGTTGCAAACCCCTGTAAGCCATCATGTGCTTCCTTATAACCACTGGTCAGACACAAATTGCGACTCGTGCCTGAGGACAATTACATTTCAGAAGGAAATATGCAGGTCCTTTTCCATTTTTAAGGCATCAAGAGATGTTTGAGACAATCAAATTACTGCTCTTAGACCTTTAAATCAGAAATTATTTAAAAGGGCTTTATGCAGTCAAATGATGTGACAACAATGGACAGCTTGAGTTGTGGCTGTACAGGGAAGGAGGTGCTGAGGAGATTAATTATGTGCTTTTTAGTGCCCTTTGTGTGGTACTTTGTACAAAGTTTCTAAACTCCAAGGAAGGTTTACCACTATCTGCAAGACCAGCTTCTCATCTATGCTGTCAAATACAGCAAACTTGAGGCAGTTATGAACTCACAGAAAGCTGAATTCTAAGCCTAAAGATACACTGGGAGAATTATTTGATCATCTTTCACTGCCTTTGGCTTCAACACAACCCTACCAGCAGCATGGAATATACTGCAAATATATCAATTCTGAACAGAAATAAGCCTTGACTGAAATAATCCAACACCTGATGAAAGTATCAAATTTGGAAGTTTTTTGTCTTCCACTTGTATTAAAACAAATAGGAAGGTGGAGAGCAAGGTTTGTTCCCATGCTACTGAGAAATCCCTTTTTGATTTAAGAACTACAGGAAAAGTGAAATGACAATTAGTTTTGGATTTTGAACGCCCACACTGGTGACTACTTAATGAAAGTCAGGCAGCATCACCTTCCACGGGGAGAATTTTGTTCTGACCATGTGCTCACCAAACACGACTCCAGCACTGATGAGCCTGGACACTCCAGCACAGCTGATCAAACACAGCTCACCTCTGGAATCTTTATCATACTAAAAACTCAATAGAAACATTACAAACATAAAAACAGGTGTTTAAGTTTCCTCCCTATGCATGGTCCCTTACAGATATTCAGCTTATCATTAAATTATGGGAGCAGGGACTGTTGTCTACAATGCCACCAATCTCACACTCTTCTTTTATCTTCCACATCCATAAAGGCAGAACTGCAGGCATTGCTTTCCTTACCTGAAAATCTGAAATTTTCTTATCTGAAAATCTGAAATGAAAATGGAATCTGTCCTGCTGGGGTTATGGAATGGACTGTGGGGACAAGTCCAGCTCGGACAAGATCCACGCTGGGTTTGCTGCTCCACTGGCAGCACCGACCCTTCCAGGCCACACAGCTAAAGCAGCCCACGTGCTGGGCTCCAGCCTGCCCCCAGCCCTCACAGGCACTCCAACTGGATTATGCTCAATCTGACACACACACATGAGGAGTGGAGCAGAACTCCCCATCTAGTTAAAGTCAGAAAGGGGTATGTTTATTAACAGCGCTGAGCACAAGGGGAATAATTTCCCAAAGGCAGGTGCAAAAAATCATAGGCACCGGCTCTCTATTGATCTAAAAAGTCCTACATATCCGTATCATCACCCAAAATGCCTAATACATATTCATTACCTAACCCCACTTATCCCTGCTTTGTATTAAAATGGATTTAAATGAGTCCAAAGTTCCTTTTACACCTGTGCAGTCTCCTGATTGAATTGGGGTGGTGGGTTCTGAAATGGGACAGTGGGTTCTGAAATGGGACAGTGGGTTCTGAAATGGGACATTGGGTTCTGAAATGAGACAGTGGGTTCTGGAATGGGACAGTGGGTTCTGAAATGGGACATTGGGTTCTGAAATGAGACAGTGGGTTCTGGAATGGGACAGTGGGATCTGAAATGGGACAGTGGGTTCTGAAATGAGACAGTGGGTTCTGGAATGGGACAGTGGGTTCTGGAATGGGACAGTGGGATCTGAAATGGATGGGTGGGTTCTGGAATGGGACAGTGGGTTCTGAAATGGGACATTGGGTTCTGAAATGAGACAGTGGGTTCTGGAATGGGACAGTGGGATCTGAAATGGGACAGTGGGTTCTGAAATGAGACAGTGGGTTCTGGAATGGGACAGTGGGTTCTGGAATGGGACAGTGGGATCTGGAATGGGACAGTGGGTTCTGGAATGGGACAGTGGGATCTGGAATGGGACAGTGGGATCTGAAATGGTGGTCTGCTGAGGTCAAAGTGACCCTTTACTTTTGCCTTTTGGCAGGCTTTGGACCCCTTGGCTACAGCTCCAGTTTCGGGGCCCAGGTGCAGGCCACGGTCATCTTCTTTTTCACAATTAAATCTTCATCCCAGCCTGCTTCTTTAAACACAGTAAAGACAGGCAGGTGATATATAACTCTGGCCTTAACTACTTTATCTGCTAATAATTAACTATCCCTTATTATTTCTACTCTTCTTGCTATACTCTTAATTGTTTCTACCACCCCTATTAAATCAAGCTAAACTTTTTAACTCTTTCAGTTTGTTTAAACCCTCTATTCACACACAGATGGACAAACATTGCTTTGCAGGTACAGCATTAGTGCTTGTTCATCCTGAGCATGGCACAGCTTGGTTTGGAGCAAGAGCTCCCTTCTGACAGAAACACACCCACCCTGACACAGAGGAAACTTCCCTTCTCCTCAGCCAGCAGCTACACCTCAAATTCCTCCTGCAATGAGAATCACAAAGGTTCCTGACTTATCTCACACCAGCTTTTGCACTGTAACACCGCTGACTTCTTCAGTGGGATTTAATCCTGGTTTAAATCCACTGCACGTCACAAAATGCTGCAAGAATGGAAGTGTTTCTGCTAGAGAACAGTGCTGCAGGGAGAAACAAATGCAGGAGGAATGTGTCAATCTGCTCAGTGCAGGTGTACCAGCATTCTCCAAATATCTCCTCTATTTTCCCACCACCTGGGGGTCTATTTGGGGAAAACCAGGTAGATATTAAGTTTCTCATGTCACATAAACACCACATTCACCAACTTGCATTACCTCCTTTCAGCAGGAATAGCTGTTTGAGTTTTTTAACTGCTGTCACCTCTATTTTAGTCTAATCAAGTGCAACAGCCCTCCAAGTTTCTGTCCACCTCTTCTCCCGTACCCTTATCCTCCAGACCAGAACCAAAGATGCAGAAGTGCCACACATCTATTTGCCACTCTTTCTGCCACAAAAATCTTCCTGGGTGTGTTTATTTTTGTCAGGCTCTGACACAAACAGCAACACAAGCTCAAGGAAAGATGTGAGCAGAGGATTTAGTGAAGTGCACAGAGCTGGTGTCAGAGCCTGCATTCAGGGTTGCCCTCATCTCATGAGCCCTGGATTCCTTACAGTGCATGGAAGGCAGCAGATGTGGTCTCAGGGAACACACACAGATTGGAGCTTTCCAGGAAAATCTGGACTGACATATGATAGCCATGCTTAGAGCAGGTTCATTTGCTTTCCTCACTCCTGCAAGACCTTCACAAACTATTGAGATCCTTATTCTGTAAGCAGCTGGGGGGTTCAGATGGAGAGCATTAGGCAAGGTTAAGCAACCTCCAACTTGTTGGATTATGATTTAGCTCAAACCTACATTCTTTTCTTTCCAGAGATCCAATACAGAAATATTAGCATGGAAACAATTTCACCAAAACAAAGGCAACCTAAACACCAGATATCTCTGCCCAGAGAGGATTATTTCTGCCCCAGAGTAGCTGAGGCTTAGATATTAATGCCTGAACCCAGAGTCATAACACTCTCTGCAAACCATGACATGCCTGTGTGAAAGGGAAGTCACTGCCACTGCCACCAGACTTCTGTGTGCCACTCCAAGCTGGCACCTTGCCCACAGAACTGACCAGGTAAGACCACCCCGCTAAAGCAGCAGCTCTCCAAGGAATCTGTGATTCCCTGCACTCTGCAGTAACTCACTGCCTGCTGGACTTTCATTTATAAAATCCACCAACTCCTTAAAAAAAGAAAAAAGGAAACTGTTACATTATCAACATCACAAAAAGATTTAACAATGTTCAAAACCCAAAACTATCTATATAGAATCTATACAGAAATAACATCTGTGTACATTTTAGATTTTGACTGTAATGACAAAAGAAGAATGACAAATTTAAGTAGCTCCATTATTTGTTTGGTCTCTCAGGACCACACTAATATTTGGCTCCTTTCCTTTCAACATCTTGCATTTATTACAGAGTTCCAGAATGAATGAAAGCTACACTTGGTTGAACAATGGCTTCCTTTTCATGCTTTCACGTCCATTAAGATTTCTGCATCTTTACAGCTTGCCAAAATAAAGAACAACATATTAATATTTTGCAGCAGTAGAATTTAAGTACAAACTGTTTGCAATGTGCTACAGAGAGAACAATGTACAAAGCAGAAAAATCACACCCAGACATACATCTACATGGCACACAAATAATAAAATTCATCGCTCTGCTTTTCGGGTGTATGATGGTTTCTAAACATGTTTAAAAGAATAAAAACAAAGAGTGCTTAAAAACCATCAGTAAACAAGATGAACAAGTGGTTGGGTTTGGGTTTTTCTCAGATTACTTAAAAAAAGGATGTAAGTGCAAAGGAAATTGTATCATCTTTGCAAAGACAGAACTCAAAATCCATTCATTCATTCATTCATTCAACTACTTTCGTAAACAACTTCATGTAACCTTCAGCTTAATTTCAATTCTGTGACATTTTGCTAGGAGCAAAATTTCCAAGCATTCAAAGTTTCCTACTTATCTTCCTTGTTTATCCTCCTGCAGAACACAGGACCAAAGCTCTTTATTAATACCTTACTTCCCATGTGCCTGGTTTTAGAATGGCAGTCTCCCTGTACAGAAACACGGCTGCTCTTGCTGAAGCTGATGAGAAATTACACATTAATAAACATGTGTAATGAGAGAATGTCTACCACATCCTGGCTGACACATCACCAGCACTTGCAGGAAACACAGCAACCTTGCTCCAAAACCATTCTGGGCCAGAGAAAACCCTGGAAGTGCTCAGAACCTGGGCTGAGCAGAAGCATCTCTTGCTTCCTACTCACCTCCTGAAGCTGCTTTTAACAGGCAGGGCAAAAACAGTTTCAGAAGCAAGCAAGCAAAGTCAGTTTTGGCAAGAGGGGGGAGAAAGAAGTTTGAATTTACTCACCTTGACAGTCTTTAGAGTTCATCAGTCCTTCACAATATAGACCAGATGGGAAAAAAGCAGCTTTCCATTACTGTGCATAGGGGTGAGGTCTTTATTTAACAGCCTCCCCTTGGTCTAGATTGACAATATCAGATAAATACCCTACTGTGTAGCTGCTGACAGAAACTTCTGCCCAAGCTGGAAAGAAGTCTATGCCTCCTTCTCTGTTCACACCCAACAGCTAGGGACACTGCTCATTAATCAAAAATCAATGAGCAGAATTATTTACAGGCTGTTAATTACCTCCTTTAAGCTACTGCTTGATTCCAAGTGTAATACAATACTGTTCTTAATTTTAAAAAACTGATGAAAAGTTGTAAAGGCTTTAAGAAGTTTTAGAAGTGAGACTTTGGGAGCGTAAGAACACTTCTCTTCCTGGCCTTTCCTCCAGTGCTGGGAGCTGGGACAGGGGTTTGCCACAGGAAAAGCCTCATGCAATGTGAGTGCCAGAGCAGCTGACCCCCTACTGAAATCTGGGAATGTGGGCAAAGCCATGACACTTGGGAAAAGCCATTTCCAAATGTTCTACTGGAAGACTGACTTCCAAGAGCAGCAACAGGAAACACACCATTGAAGGACCATCTGAAAACTTCTGTTTTGGGATGAAGATTGGTCTTGCTTCTTTTATATGCACAAATCTATTCTGGCAGCCTTGGCACAGCTTTGCAATTATATAGGAAATAACCAACCCCCTCAGACTGCTGCCCCAGCCAGCAAACCCACACCCTTTGCTCCATAACACAGTCCTACAGGACACTTCCTTCTTTTACTATTTCTTCTTCTACTTTTTTTAAGTTTAAGCAGTTTATGATACATTCTTACAGAGGGAGAAAAAGGGTGAATATGCAGCTCATTTTGGTGAGCAGCTCATTCTGCTGTACACTAACTTTGGGTTCTTTTGGTATTTGATTCTATCAATAATAGAAACAGCACCAGGTTTAAAATAGGCTGACTGCTTCAGAGGCTGGTGAGGCAAAGGGAAAACAGGCAGTGGATGCACAAGCCCAGGAGATGCCTTAATAACAACAGAATGGGCCAGCAATAAACACAATCATTTGTTCTGCTCTGGTCAGTTTGCCATGAAATCACAAATAATGGTTCCTGTAGACTGTGCTGGGGAATGTATCTAAACTGCTGGAAGTGGAAACCAGAGTGCACATATTCTTTAGACTTAATGGCCTTGGCTTCATAATTTCTTCATAATTTCCAAACCAGCAATGTTTAACAAGTTACAACTACCTGCAAAACTATTGGCCAAAAACAGACTAGAGACAGCTTTACGCTGCTGCCCAAAGCAAAACTGCCCTTTTTAAAGAAAACACTACATGGAGGAGTTTCTAGAAAATAATTAAGTTGTTACACTTCACAGAATCAGTTACAGTTTACTGGCTTGACTTTGACTGTTCATATTTCACCTTCAAACTTTTTTGTGAACACAGTGAATGAGCTGGTAATTAAATTTAGCTGTTTATTATTTCTGTATACTCAATTTCAGTACAGTTGTACATTATTTTATACACTGTAATTATAGGATAAAATTACTTTTTTTTCAAGTGAGCAGTCTCAAGTAAAACTGAGTCAGTTGGCTGGCAGAAAGCTGGAGACCAGATGTGGAATTAACCTTTTATGACACCGCTGGGCTTCTGCTGACAGATAAATAAAGCAAGGAGTTCTCTGGGAGTGTTTGTGCAGTAGCAGGCTGAGGGACACCTAGCAGCAGCACGGTGAGATGATCCAGAAGAGCAGGGAAAGCCCTGAGGAGAATGGCTGGATGTGGCACAAAGCCGTGGCCATCGCTCTTATTTCCCTCTCATCAAAACAGAACTCCTAAGGATGATTCATAAAAATCTTATCTGCCAAGTTCAAACCTGTCAGCTGTTACTTAATAATATCAATTCACAGTTTTAACAGGATTTGCACCAAGATAACTGGAAAAAGAACCACAGCTGTGCTTCAACAACATCATCTGTGCCCTTCACTGGCTTTCCAAGGACAAGTGATTTATAAAAAACACTTCTCACAATCCATGAGGGGAAAGCCACAAGCAGTTGTGCATATGTAGGTAGCCAGCTGGTCACACAACTGTAACCATCTGAAGTTATTTGGAGGTTCAACAGCCAGAGTTATCTGATTTATCTGATCAGTCACTTAGAGGGACAGTGACAACTGGGAGCCACAGCTACAGCAAGTAGCACAGAATTCCCAGGATGGATTCCAGCACAAAGCATTTGCAAAACCGCTCTGAATGACAACTCTGGAACCATCACTGTTTCTTTCAAGGCAGACCCACAGGAACAGCCTACATTGCTTAAATTAGGACTGATCTAATTAGTCTAATGAACAAAGTTTCTGCCACACAAAAAAAGCATCCATTTTTATTTTTCCAAGCTAAACGCCTGTGTACTGTTGCAAAGATGCATCATCAGCTGAGAAGATAACATTTTTCTGTATAAAATAAAAGTTTTCTGGTAAAAAGAAACAGCTTGAGCAGTATTTTCTTAGCAATGAACCATGGCTCATCACTTCAGGGGATGAGGTAAACCCCTGGTGGCTTTGCAAGTAAGCATCTTGCTGTGGGGTGGGGTGGGGTTGGATTTTTTAAAATTTTTAGCATGGTTATAAAAACATAGCCCTAAAAAGTATGTTGGGCTAACAATCCAAGACTTGCATGGGCCTAGACAGGATGAATACTGGCTCTAAAAAATGGACTGCCCTCAGTTTGGACTTTTTGGAGTAGACATCTGTGGTTCCTTTGAGTGAGCAGAACCTTCAGCACCAAAGGCCTGCACACCTTTTGTTGCTATTTTCAATACACAGTGGTTTATTCAGCTATAACTGCACATTTCTCAAAGCTGACAGGGTTGTTACCCAAGCACCCAGTGAAGGGTGGAGCTGCAGGTACCACCAGGGCATGTCTGATTCTGGGGTGAGCTGAGGGGTGACACTGCTCCTGGGGATGACATGTGTTACACACTGCCACCCAAAAATGCCACTGTTGCTGGGAGATGCTGCAAAACCCTTACCTCGTTCTTCCTAGCCTTTATTTTTCCACGTGTTAAGCAGTTTTTCAGAGCTGAGAATCACTGCACTACACATGACAGCACAAGGGCAGTTGATAAATGAAAATAATGCCCATATTGCAATCTCTAGGATTATGACTTTCAGGTAATCTCTTCCCACAGACTGCTGGACAGAACAAAAGGGAATCACTTCTCCTTGGGCTTCCCAAACTACTCTTATCAGAAGGACCTTTGGAATGAACTATTTAGTGCCAACAGTGTAGTTTCCAGAACTAAACCAGACTCGTGGAGAAATCTCTGCACATTCATGACTGCTGTGTGGGCTGGCTGGAGTGCCTGAGGCAGCACGTCCTTTATCGTGGCACTCCAAATGCTCTGGGCCTTCATGGAGCAAAAAATCCTCTTAACTGGAACCTGTGCCTAGGTAAGGGTGAGGACAACATTTATATGACAACATGTGTAAAACATATACACACAAATATCCAGGAGCAAGCAAGAGGACTGTGGCCAGAAAATCCAAAATGCAACTGTGGGGCACAGCTCATGTACAAGTAAAATGTGGCTGTGTAGAGATATTGCTGGTTGGTATTTCTGGTTTACACTGCCTGAGGAGAGGGACTATTCAAATAAACACTCGGCAAAAAAAGGCCAAAAATTGCTTCTGCAGCCTTCCTGCAACTGAAAACCATAGAGAAAGTAAAAGCTGTGCCAACTGTGCCCCATGCCAGGTACTAATACCAGGGGGAGCAGATGCCATGGCTGGAGAAAGAGAGGGCGTTTAACGCTGGTGGTCTCTGGGAGCTCAGACACTGCACAGGGACACAATGGGGCTGGGCCAGGGGCCAGCCAGGCCTGCCAAAGCACTGCACACAGACTGCTCTCTCTTGGGATGCCTTAGCATTTCAGCTTTTCTATTTTTCATATATTTGTAATCCTGCAGTTCTTTAGTGCATAACTCTAAACTCCATACACAGTGTGAGCTGCTGCTTCCCCATTTTGGGCAGACACAACAATTCCTCTCCAGGCCTGGCAATCAAGGACACCTCACTGCCTCAGGCCCCAGAGATGGAAACAAAAGTGAGTTGGGGGGAGCAAACTGGGGGTAAATTACTTCGTTACCTGAAGCTGTAATTGGAAGATTAACCCCAATATGCAAATGGACCAAACTTATAAAAGTTGAAAACCTGTGACCTGTTGCCCATTTTTGGGTGTAGCCCCTGGGGAGCTTCATCTGCCCAAAATGCACCTGAAGGCCCTTCAATAAATAGAACTGCTTTTTATTCCCTTAATTTTGTCTGGCCTCTGTTTTTAGGTAGCCCCAAAAGGTATCAGCTGCTTGACTGGCACAGTGGCAGAAATGATCCCTGAGGCACCAAGCACTGGGACTTACCTGTGGAGAAGTATAAAATACTAAAACTATCTTTAGAATCCAGAGGTGACCGGGGTACCCAGGACACTGTAAAACTTGTCTCTGGAACCCTGCTGCACTGCAGGTTCATATTTCCTGCAGAAACGCACTTCAGAGTCACCAGTAACTTTGGCATACCAAGAAATTGAGGTATTTATTTGTATATATCTGATGTATTAAATACTATCGAGAAATGAAAGTACAAAATGGTGTAAGACTTGCAGCAGTTAAGAAGAAAGAACCAAAAATCCATCTTATGAGTTAATCAGGAGAAAGCAGGAAGATGCAGAAGACTTTTCATTCTTCTGGGAATCTTTTCATTAACAGAAAAGCAACAAGACAGGAGTCTCCAGAGAGAATTTTCTCGACCCTCTGATTAAGGAGTTCAACTGGCAGTAGGAAAACTAATATGTTTGTTTCATAAGGTCATGAACTATTTCATGATTTCCAGCTGAATTAGTTAGGTGGTCCATTAAGATCTATTCCTAAAAATCTAAGCAAAAAATAGCTACAAGAAACAGGATTAGTTTAACAAAGATGAAGTATGGGGGGACATGGCTTATTTTTCAGGTATTTGTTTAGGCACTAACATAGAAATACAAGAAATAATATCCAAGTTCTATTAAAGAGTAAGGTCATAAATAAAAGACTAAAAAAGTTTTAAATATCTAGATTAAATCTGTATTTTTCAACAACTTTAAAGCTCTCTGTGTGAAGGGCAGCATTGAGGCAGCCCTGTGGGAGCAGCAGTGCAGCCTCTCCAGCCCAGCCGTGCCAGCTGGCCCGAGGACTGTGTCCCTGTGCCCACGCTGAGTGTGTGTGGGCACATCCTTCAGCTGCCCAGAACAGCAGCAGGGCACTCACAGAACCACCAGGCTGGAAGAGACCTTTAACATCATCGAGTCCATCCCAAACACCTCAACTAAACATGGCACCCAGTGCCACATCCAGTCTGTTTTTAAAGACACGCAGGGATGGTGACTCCACCACCTCCCCGGGCAGGCCATTCCAGAACTTTATCACTCTTTCTGTGAAAAACTGTTGGAATCCTGGATGCTGAGAATTTTAAACTTTCTGTGCTGGAGGGCATGGACCCACAAGAGAACACTGTATTTGACCTGAGACCGTCAAAGGCTTCCTAAATGGAATGATGGAACTGGGATTGTGGGTGTGGAGTTTGATTAGAAGTGTGTAATATCAGATGGTGGAAAACTTTAAGCTTAAGGTTTTAGAATATAGCAATATGTGGGGCAAGATGGAGGGTTTAGAGCAGTGACTGGTTGTTCTTCTTCACCTTCTTCTTCATGGGTTTGGGTGGTACTTTGTAACTGGATAGAAATGTCCACATTGCAGACTTTGAGGGATTGGTTATTGGGTTAAAAATGAAGATAATTTAGGTGTCATTTCTTAGTTGGATGGTATAGCCTTAAAAGACCTTGTAAAGATAGATAGTTAGCCATTTTGTGCCTTGTTGGTGAAAGACTGTAACACAGATGGGAAAAAATAAACATCTAAGCCTAAACACAAGCTATCATCTTGAGTGCCTTCAATCCCAACCTTGACAGAGGCAGAAAAAGAAGCCAAGCAACCGGCAAAAACTTTTTCCTAACAGCCAACCTAAATTTCCCTAAATTTCTATCAGTTGTTGCCTGGAGAAAGAGCCCAACCCCACCTGACTACAACCACCTTTCAGGGAGTTGTAGAGAGTGATGAGGTCACCTCTGAGTCTCCTTTTCTCCAGGCTGAGCACCTCCAGCTCCCTCAGTCCTGCACAACCACAGAGTACTTCCCCTGTGTCCAAAAGCACGACACACAGAACCTTGCTGCTGTTTCTTCTCACTCTGGATTGACCAACACTGACTTCATTTTCACTTCACCCAGCCTTCTTCTCCAGCTTCTAGTGGAGCCTTGGCAAAGTAAACCAAGGAAAACATGAAAGGATCATAGCTAAGACTGGTGCAGAGGCTCTTTTGTACAAGTCATCTTCTGCAAACATTTTAATTAAGTAGCTTTCGTGTTTTTCAGGCCCTTGGACAACTCCTGTCCACAAAAAGCAGCAACAGACCAGCACAAAGTATCCTCATCCAAATCTGAGCTGGAAACACCCTTTGGCACAGTGGCACAGACCAGCTGGGTGAGGGAGACTGGGCTCCTCAGCAGCACCCTAAAACCATTTAACTCATCTAAGGTTAAAGGCAGAGGTATTGTCCTTGGAGAAAAGACACAGGCATGTAATGCTTGAAAAACAGAAACCACTCCTGCAGCACCTATTTTTGGCTGTGTCCTCTTGTAGATTACTCTGAAGACATATTTGATACCATAGCACTGCAAGATAATTGAAAGGACATGTTTGCTTGGAGAATTTGACCTTGTTCATGGACTTTCGTTCCACTCTGTACAAAGAATTTCACTAGACTATCGAAAAACAACAGTGGACAAGACTTCCAATACAGATTTCAATGGAGACTGAATCCAAATCACTGCCAATGTAGGAAAATATTCAGGGTGTTGCTTTTTAAAATTTCACATGCTTACAAAACCTCACTCGATAGAAAAAATTAAAGGTGGATCAATAGCTAAAATAATCCTATAAAAACAGAACACATATTTCTTTATGGTGAATAGTTTCCCTTCAATTTATCCGCCAAATTCCTCCAAGTAAAGTGACTGGCATGTGTTCAACACATGGGTCAGAGCTGGCAGAAGTACGTATGCTGGTGATTTGATAGCTGACCAGATGTGTGTGGAGAACTAGCTCCAGCTATTCCTGAGGGAAGGCACATGAGACCCCTTAGCACTAATCAATCAGAACACCTATTTTTCTTCCGAAATTCCTTCCTTAGAAAATACACAAAGGTAAGTTTTTTCTAATCACACCAGCTACAAGACATTTTACAGGGCAAGTCCTCACCACACCAAAGGCATGAAACGAAATTTATGTGCAGCAAACTGGACAGTCCTTCATCAAAATAAAACCACTGTGACACTGTATTTCAACACTGACACACATACCCAGACACCTTTTCAGGTGAGCAGGGTTCCCAAGATCACAGAATTTGCTTATATTCAACAAGTTGCACGTTGCAACCTCGTGCTTGCTTATTCTTGCCCTAACTTTGAGGTGAGATTTCTGGCCTGCAGCTCCCCAGGTCTTCCTTGTTTTCCTTTCTAAAAAAGGGTTTCTCTTTTTCCAGTCAGTGGGAACTTTACCAGACAGCCAAGATTTCTCTAATATGATGGATAATGGCTTAGCTACTACATGTGCCAGTTCTCTCAGGATTGGCATCCCAGAAGAGTTCAAGGGCAGATTTTTGTGAGAATGCATTCGTTTCCTTCTCCTACTTTCTCACATTGTGTTATCAAAGTAATCATTGCATTGCTTCCTCTGTTACTTAGGGTTATTTTGTGAATTACTGAGGGTTTTTGGTTAAACACGGGTCATTAGTGATGAGAACTCAAGTGCAGAAATATTATACTTGGAATTGAGGGCCAGAGCATCCATCACGTCTGTCACGCTGAAGTTTTAATATGCAATTGTAAAAACCTCTGAAATACCTGCAGCTTTTATAGTTCTGTTTAAAGTTTTGCAATCTTTGACTCAACAACTTAATGGAAAATAAAGGTTGCAGATAAATCAATCTGGTAATGAAAGCAAATTAGGCATTCTGCTCCAGCAGAATTCCAGCATGAATGAGTACGCTGAGATTGACTGCAGTAATAAAATGAAATGCTCTCCTGAATTCCAATTCAGAGCTTCTCTTTCCAGGAGCTTCAGAGGAAGTTCAGCAAACAAGTTTTCAGAACTAAAGCACCAAAACTATGATCTACATAAATGGTGCCATAAGCTTTGACAAGCCCCAGCCAAGCCAGGAGTCTCTCTTAATTCTCATGACAGTCCTGCCTTTCCAACACCACGGGTTTTTAACACAGCAAAGCCAATCCATGACTTTTATTCTCTCATTAAGACAAAAAAGTTCATTCTAGACAGAGAGTTTCACAGTATGGTCACTCTTGCTCTTCTATCCTACAAACTCAGTTGATTCTAATCACTTAGTGCTGTCCTAAATTTGCATAATTTACACTGTATCAAGAATACTTAATACAGGGAGCAAACAGATGCTTAACTAGAAGGCAAAGTTTAAGAAGGATTTATCTTCTTAAAATGCTTCATTTCAAGGTCACATGGAATCAATAAAAATAAATAATTTTTTGGCCCTTGCTCCTTTAGGTATCACATTTCTAGCCTAGTCAGATTTAAAAGTAAACATGAAGTTTTTAAAAGGTGGTGGTGGTGGGAGAGTAACAGTGAAATATTCTGACAGCAATTTTGTTGGTTTTGTTTGAGGAGAAATATCAAGATTCAGCTATTTTCATGAACAAGTAAATTCTCCACTTTTTTTTCTGTCTCTTTAAATTTAACAGACACCTCCCACTGTTTAGGTTCTACTCTCTGAAACCCTAGAACTGATTGCTTATTTTAAAAGAGACCCTTTGGCATGAAACTTTATCTGTGTAACCCTGGAAATGGGATCAAGCCCTTCAGAAGCACTGAAAGAAACCAAGAGAGGAGCAACCACCCAACCAAAAAGGAAATTACTGGCAGGCTGAAAATAAGAGGGTAACAGATAACTCCTAAGAAATTCTGGGCCCTGAAGAAAAGCACATTTCTGCATTTCAGACCCTGTTCAAAAAAGCATTTTTACATAGGCAAGGTTTATCTTAGTTGTGCAGTGCTGTTCTTGATCCACAAAATCCCCAGAGAACTTCAGTGCTCACTCCAGTTTGCTGCCAAGAAAGCGGATTTGTAAAAAGGGGCCTTAAACTTCACAGAATCATTTGAATTCTGTAAGGCCATTTCTGTTCCTCTGACAAATCTCCTGCTTTCTTGTTCCACAAAGGTCAGCTCGTGGAAGTTTTCTTTTGCCTTTCAGATCAATCTTGTAAAATGATACTCTTCACAAGATTATGAAAAAAGATGTTGACTTGATAAATTTATTCTCGGAGATGTTAGGAACCAGCCCCCTGTAACAGAATAAAATATTTCACTGAGAAGTCCATCTGCCTGACCAACTTAGGGCTGGTCAGGTTTTATCATCTTGATAAGGGCACTGTCCAAACACCTCTTAAATCACTGACAGGCTTGGGGCATGCTCCAAAAGCTCATTCCAGGCTCTGGCCACCTTCTTTGCTAAAGAAATGCAAAAAGCCCAGACTAGACCTCACCTGGCACAGCTCTGAACCAAATTTTTCACCAAAAATGCTCCCATCTTGTGGAAATACCATGCCCTAACACATTTTTTACCCCATCCCCGATGGAGGGAAGCTCTGTAAGAACCAAGAGCTTCTCAGTTCAAAAGACTGTCAAAGCACCCCTTAAATGAAAACTCACTGATGCTAAAAAGCCTGCACTGTAATTTAGTGAGGCACAGCTAGAGACAGCACACCAAACAGTAATTTAGCAAACACACACTGAGCAAGAGACACAAACCATTACAGTAAAAGTGGCATCAGGTGAAGGGGTTTCCATATTTAGAGAATATGACCTTGAGGACTGCTTTTTTTTCAGACAAGGTGTAGGAGATTTTTCACTTGGGGAGTTTCAACATAATGAAAGGAGCAGAGCACTCAGCAAAGGAGAACTTCTTAGGAGCCCTTGATCTGACTGTGAACAGGACAGAACAAATCAGCATTTAAAAGCCTTATGAAATTTGAAGTTGTTTAATATACTTTGGGCCATGGTGGTTCTTCAAGCAGGTTCAGGAACATTATAAGTTTCTCTACAATACCTGAGCATTTGTTTCCCAATCCTGACCACACAGACAGAGAACAAAAGCCAAGCAGTCTGTCCCAGTGGCCAAGATAAACATCCATCTACATCTTCTTATGCCTGGTATTGCAGCAGGCCCTTGAGGGATGCAAAAATGTACACCCACCGCTCCTCAAAATCTGACATTTGATTTCACTGAAAGCTGCTTAAATATCACAGAAATATCCAGGGAGTATTCAGAAATTATTTCTGGATCTGGTGGTTAGCTGGGACAGGATGGCATGGACCTGTGGGACACAGAGCAGAGAGGGATGCAGTCCCAGCTCTGAAGGCTGCCCTCAGCTGCCTCACACAAAGCTGATGAAGCCCTGCAGTTGACAGCTCCAGGGTACAGGGCAATGTGCCCAGGGGACCTGCCCAATCTCTCACAGTCCTTCCTGTCTTTAACATACCACAAGAATTTCTTGTTGTTTGTTTTTATGTCTTTGACTCTTTGCTCTTCAAATTCCCTTTCAGGCTCTTCAGTTTCCTTCTCACAGTGCCCACTTTGGTCTGTGCCCCTGTCTTTAGGATTCACTAGTGTTGGATTTCCAGTTTCTGACAGCCATTTCTTTTGCTCAAATAACCTCCTGAACTCTGTGTTTAAGCATATGGATTCATTTGCCTTTCTGCTCCTTTTCTCAAAGGGTGCTGTTCCTATTTGCACTGACAGGCTGTGGAGTGCTTAAGTAGCTACTATGCCTAAACTAAGATTTTAATTTCTATACTTAATCACAGCCATATATTTAAACAATGTTCACATTGTTCTAGTAATCAAGAGGGGACCCAAGAATGTCAGTCATTATGTTTCCCTGTCTCTGTATAATCTACACTGGACTGCAACTGTAAAACTCTACTGTGAGTGTGAGATTTCCTGTGGGTTTAAATGCAAGTCTCCATAAACCAGACCTACTCTTCAGCTGACTGAAGCAATAAAGGCAGCAGGCAATATTGATACCTCAATCAAATACAGCAGTGGCATCTCCAAAATCTGTCCATATCACATGGATAAGCAGTGGGTTGTTTTAGCTCCATGTATTTGTGCAAAAGTTCAAATAGCAAAACTCTCCAAGTGCCCTAGGCCCTGAAAAGCACGGCATCTCTGGAAATACTGCTTATTAAAACTTCTGGGCAACGTTTGCCATCAAGATCTTAGAAGTTTGCATGTAAGTGACAAATACAACTTGAAAAAACTTCATTTCCTGAGATGCTGGCAGACATCTCAGCCCAGAGTTCTCAGGCATCTGGGACTTGCTTTCCATTTCAACTAACCTGACAGCACAAAGTTAAAAATTCATTAGAGACTGATTTCCCTGCCACAGAAACCATCCCATTCCTTTCAGCAGGGCAGCTCTGAGAGGAAAGTCCTCCTCCAACAAAGAGTATTGAAATTTGTCTCCCCCACTGCATGCTTGGTTTCAGGGGTCTCCCTCAATCAACCACTTCCTCCACAGATTAATGACAAAATTAAATCGCAATATATCATCCCTCTCACATCTTCAGTATCCTCCATGGATTTGCCTCCTTCAGCCTCTATGAATTAATCCCCTCCACTTTTGCAGACCATCCATCAGGCTCTTTCCCACTCTGATTCCCTATCTCCTTATACCACAGATTTCTTTCATCTCTGTTGCAAACTTTGGAACAGTTTTCTCAACTCTGCTAATCCCTCTCTCCAGACGATTCTTCCTACAGCCAGATGACCTCCACAAGTCTTTTCCTAACAGAATTTTGCCATTTCACATTCCTTTGTGTTCAGCTACTGAACAACACAGAAGTTACACATACAATAAAAAGCAGTACGTTCATAGTGCTTACCCAACTGAACTGTAAATAGGCTGTAAATAGCCTAAAATGCACTTATTGGGGATTAAAGCTTTTATATGAAACTTGTAAATAAATATAAATGTAATTTACCATGCTATCTTTTAAGCAAATATTTGCTTTAGAAAGCACTTTGGAATACATTGATCAGCACATAAAATAACTTTTATATCGTGCAAAAAGATTGAAATAAAGATCTTCAAGACACAAACAGTAAATTTTCATTAATATCAACATTATAGTTTTTTAACATCAATGAACAATATTTAATAGATCTGCAATTTTACTGAACAAAGACAAAAGTACTGTCTCTTTCTAAAAATCTTAAAGATGTACTGCCTATTTCAGTCCCACTTATGTAGTAAAATGTAGGAGGGAAGGGCAGCACAGTTACAGTGAAGACAAAGACATAAAGGCATGAAATCCTGTCCATTTTACAGCTACCTCTGAAAAAAATATATTTTTCTACAACTTAGCGTTGCACATAAAAAACAAATACAGCTGCCTGCTGAACACAAGCATGACAAAGCTCTACAGTGAGAAATAAAGACTTCCCACGTTGTACCAGAGAGAGGAAGGAGCTTCTATTGAAGGACTGTCACACCTATCAGCAAACACAAAATGCCTGTGCAGCCTGCAACAGTGGAACAGTGCCAGGCCAGCCCTTGGTGGGCCAGGAGAAAAGCTGAAATGGCTTTCCCAGGGAAAAGCTGCAATTGCTGCTGCTCAGGGACACTTCTGCAAGCAGGGAGCAGCAGCAGCACCTGCACTGCCCCACCACCTGAGCAGCTCACAGCTGCATTTGCTGCCTGACACCTCCAACACTGGGGAGAAACTGCTCAGAAATTCTGGAATGGACATGTCAACAAAGGACATTGAAAACTGCATTTGCTTAGGTGGTTAGAGAAAACAACTGCAGGTAATTCTGCAGTTTTTCATGGATTATTAGAGTATTAATACTACATGAGAAACCTCTTACTCAACAATTCAAATTACTACTCTGGCTTTATCCAGTCATCAGCCTACCTATTTTACACACTGCACAGTAATTTCACAATGGTAACTACTGAGCAGTTAAAACTGTTTTCAGGAAGATCAAGGACATTTAACTGTGGGTGTACCAGTGCAGGGGGAAGCAGAGTGTCCCAAGCAGCCTTTCTTTCTGTGTGTCTTTAGCTGCTTCCCACCATGACATGGTCTCCCTTCTGTCAGAAGCCACTTTGCAGAGAGGCATTCCTGGAGTATTAGCCTGAACCTTTCCTGTCAGGTCAGCAGGTAATATTCTCTCCTTTTTCTGAGGACAGACCAGCTGCTGAATACAGATTTCTGTATTTAAAAACTAAAAAAAAAATTTTAAAAAAACTCATAATCTACCACCACCAGAAATCCTACCACACCAGTAAAAAGAACCAAGCTTCAACTTTTTTGAAGTGTCCAGTTCAGAGATCACTGAAATCAGAGGCTGGAGTATCATTCCTCCAGACATTTCCTCCTCCTCTTTCAAGTTTGAATTTAAGAGTTACAGATTTGCCCAGATTTTTTCCCCACATCCCTCTGCTTGAGCTGCTGAGAAGCACTGATGAATTGCAGCTCCGAGCTCCACACACGTGCCTCGAGCTGTATCCCTGTGCTGTGTGTAACAACCCAGGGAACACTGCATTAGTGCTGCTCTGCTGAGCACAAGGGCTAAATCTACCAAAAAGCATCAGACATTTCTAAAGTCATGCTGTGCAACTGGCCTAGACATTTGTGATAAATGACATTTCCCAAAATGTTCAGGATTCCAGCAAGAGGACATTTGTTTGCAAACACAGGAATACAGTAGTGTTAACTCTGAGCCCCAGAGTTCAAACATTACCATAATTCTCAGGAACTGATAAGAAAGCATAACTGCCTTTGGGGGAAAAAATGGTAATGCCTTTATAAAATCTTCTTTTTTACTTTTTGAGGCATTCCTTAAAATCTTCATTCAAAACCCACAAAACTGAATTCATTTTCTGATGATAAATAAACTAATACACCAAATAAATAAAATAATACTGCTTTGCTGAAAAAAGGGTTTTTTTTAAGAATACAGAAATGGTAGGAAAATATGAACCATTATATAGAAAACATTCTAAAAAGAAAAGAGGAGCAAGCATCAGCATGGAATAAGCTATCACCTAAAATCAACTGATTAGAACTGTTTGTCTCTTCAAAGAGCAGAATCTGATACAGGAATAAGGTCACAGATCCTTTCATGTTATCCAACCCTACCAAAAGCATCAGATCCCGCTCAGGGAGCATTCCCAGAGACTCCCAGCAGCATGGCCACATCTGCACTTGATTGACTGGAAATCTGACTCCAATACCACATAAGGAAAGATGTTTTCTGAGGGCAAGTGTGAAATTCTCCTCTGGCCACAGTGAATAGGAGTGAGTGTTTTATGAGGTGTCTGTTATCTGTGCTGGCAGAAAGCAAAGCCTGCAGAGCTCTTCCCACATCTCTGATTTACCTCCACATTTCCATTATCTCTCTGCATTTCCTTTGATACACAAGTCATACCTTGAGGTCAACAGGGTTTGCATTTCTTTAAAACTGGGGTAAAACACATCTTTTTCATTTCTCAGCTCAGGTCTCTCTCTGCTATGGAGAAAAGTCCTTCAGAGTCAATGCTGATTATTTGTCTGATGCACAAAGTTAATAACTTTTGAATTCACCATGTTTGCTTACTATAAACAGCTACATTATACAGTCCCAAACTGTACCATAAAAAAGCAATCTTAATCAAGCAATTAAGAAGTTAAGCCATTAAGAATTGCTTAAGAAATTAAGCAATCTTAATTTATTTATAGTTAGCCTTATTGAGCCCAGAGGAGCACCCACGTGCACACAACTGAAAGTGTTTGTGAGTACCACCATGGTTGGGACTGAACAGCACAGACTTAAGATATAAAACCTGAGGTCAATTTCTCCTTAAATGCTTCCAAAAATTCTGTAATTTAACTGGAATCTGCTACTGTATAGATTTGAAACTGTACTCTGAGCTTTCCTTTATTTTTTCTGCAGCCTTATTCCCCTACCACCAACTTCCTGACAGGTGAGATATTTTTCTACTGACAGGCTAGCAATTAACCTGCTGCCACAAAAGAATAACAGAGTAAAACAAAATGTGAAAAATGAAAGATTCATCATAGGTATCACAGAGAAATCTAGAAACAGCATCTCCTCAATTAAGGTTCTTTTCCCTATGGTCATATAGTTTCTCCTGTACAAATCCACTGTTGTTCAGTTATTACTTCAATCTCAGGATTTAATTTCCTCCTCAGCACTTGAGATGCACATAGGAAGGAAAGCAGAGAATGAAAAATTGAAATCAAAGCCACTACACAGATCTTGTACTTCAGTTGATAAACCAGGAGCAGCAAAAGGTTCAGCTCCTTTCTCCCCAGTCCCAAGTGACACTGAGCCAGCTTTAAAATCCCAGTTACTTTTTTCCTCCTCACTAAACTCAGTGCCTGGTGTTGCCTTTTGTTTGGTTATTTCAATTTCTCACTAACATTTCTGCCTCCTCAATGACAAAGCTCAAAACATTCAGCAGAAGTTACTTTCGTTTTGCAAACACTTATGTTCATGAACATATTCAGCACAAAATCCACTTTCACATGTTGATTCAAATGCCACTGTTCATTGAAAAATATTTTGACAAAAAACCTTAACGCAATTTATCACTTCTCTTGCACATTCCTATTTCTGGAAGTGACTTCCTCCCTGGATCCAGCCCTGTGTGCCCAGGCTGCCTGAGCTGGGAACCTCCACAGCAGCTGCTCCAAGCCTCTCTCAAGCATTTATCCCAAGGACCAGCCCCAGGCAGGATGGAACACACTGGCTGTGGGATGTTTTTCACCTCACCTACCTTTAACCATTACACTTCACAAATTGTACCTGCAAATAAGAATCATCTAAGACATTCTCAATAAGCATCCCTCTGCACAAATTAACAAAAAACAAAAACAAATAGCAACCAACAGTTAAAAACTGCTAAATGATGGGCTAGAAGTCACTAAGCCAGTCTGATGCCAGAAAAATACATATTTATATATGCAAGCTGAAATTCCTTTGTGGAAATAGCTGGCTTCCATTGTGCCACCTGACAGGTTGAAAGCACTGACCACCCAAATGACAATTCAGGGAATCTGAAGTTGTAACTCTAGGCTATCTCTCCTGAATACAAGAAATACACACCTGCTTGAGTGAAACAAACCTGGCTTCTTCAGCCTAAACACAATCAGTTTATTGCAGGCAGAACAGGCACCAACACAGGGACTACACCCATGGAGAAGGGGTAAAGCACACACAAACTCCTCACAACACAGGAGACCCACAGCACAGCCCCCAGAATGATAAACCCTGACCAGAAATGGTCCAAGATCTCTGAATGCCCCTGATGATGCAGCTGACAGATTATACCACAACAGACACTATTAAACTGTTGGTCCCTTGGTGTGCCCTGCTCTCGTGTAGAAAATCTGACACAGGAGGCAGGTAAAGCTCTCTCCGGCACAGAAAACCTCCTCCAGGAATGTGATGTGATTTCCACCCCTTAACAGCACAAATGGAAATCCCCCAGACAGATCTGTCAACAGGAGGAGTTTCTAGAGATGCACAGAACACTGGAAAGAGGGCAAGAGAGGAGAATTGATGAACTCATTTCCGGAGTCCGAAAGTTTAAATAAGAAAAAGTCTATTACCAGATGCCTTCATGTTCACTGTTCAAAAACCTACACCTGCACTAGAGAATTCTCAGGAGTGAGAAAAGCTTAAAAATTACCAAGTTAATGAGACACAACTGCCATTTACAAGCTTCTGCTAATCCCAGAGGCTTCATCCCAGCAGTGCTCAGCCAGTTTTTACTTAATGCACAGCCAGTCATTCATTCCCAACTGAAATTAGTCAAGCTCTTGTGAATGACGATTGAGCAAAAGCAGAGTTATGACTTAAAGAATTGGTCCCAGGATGTCAATTCACTGTCATGAAAATGAAAACTGTGCCCTGTGTGCACACAATGCTTACTGGTACTACTGGGAGTTACTTGCTGTTGAACAGGCACAGAAATGAAGGAATTTTTTTTTTTGTAATTTATTTTTAGGCTATGATAAAAATCCCATTAGGGAAATTACCTTTCCAAAACTACAAGCAGACAGTACCTCAAAGCAGGCTACCAAATGTTTCCACATTTAGGGTGACAAAACTTTGCAAAGAAACAAGGACACTTCAAAATATTGCTCCGTTCACTTTCCCACCTCCTGACACAACATGATGGACATTTCCAGGAATTTCACCCACTGAGTTCATAACCTTGGAGGCCAAGGTCTGCAGCAATGATGAAATCAGGAACAACAGCCTGAACACCTCAGGAAAGACAACAAGAATTCAGAGAAACTCAGGGCCACACCAAGCCAAGAACCTGGCAGAGGAAGCCCACATGATCCAGGGAGAGGAGAAGAGGGCACTCGAGCACAGCCCCTGAGGAAAGGGGTTAACCAGTTCAAAAACAGTTTTATTACCCAAAAGCCTAGAGAAGATGCTCTAAAGTATTGAGATTTACAAGCATTCCCAACTGAAATACTGAAATTTCATTAACTGGTGTGTTTTTCACAGTAGAGAACCAGACTAAATTAGGGAGCCAGCATAACTTCTAAGCACCCTCAACAGAAAAAGAATCATCTCAGAGAAAAAAATCATCATTCTGGGAGAATCATTTCCCAAAAGAACTTCAATTCTCACTGAAGTACATAAAGATTTCACTAATACTTTTCAAAAGCACATCTTCTATAATTTTCATGGTTTCTTGTTAGAGGAAGCTCAGCTGATACTTTGAAATGGTAACTAAAAGGTTATGTTCTAATTAAGGAGAAGAGTGTCCATCTGTTATGGATGTAGGAAGGACCAATTAGAAGAACAATGTCTAATTTGATCAACCTCAACTGGCCAGGTTAATCCTTGAATGGGTCCAAACAAATATATAATCTTTCCTAATCACTACTGGATTAGCTGGACGAATCCATTCGGATGTATATAATGTTTACAATATTTATTTCAAGTATCCCACCCTTTTCCTTCCCCTTTAAAGCTATATTAATTTAAGGCTTTGCAAGGTTTTGGAATATTCTATTTCTGGGGTTCCCAGACGAAGGCAGGAATGATGAATCTGACTCCATGTTCTCAGAAGACCAATTTATTACTTTATGATACTGTATTATATTAAAGAATGCTATACTAAAACTATACTAAAGTATACTAAAGAATACAGAAAGGATACTTATAGAATGCTAAAAAGATAATAATGAAGACTCGTGACTCTCTCCAGAGTCCAACACAGCTTGGCCCTGATTGGCCAATAAGTCAAAAACAATTCACATGAAACCAATGAAACAGTCACCTGTTAGATAAACAATCTCCAACCACGTTCCAAAGCAGCAAAACACAAGAGAAACAAATCAGATAATATTGTTTTCTTTTTCTCTGAGGCTTCTCAGCTTCCTAGGAAAAAAATCCTGGGCGAAAGGATTTTTCCAGAAAATATGACTGCCACATTGGAATTCTATTATGAAACCAGAAAAACAACCTAGTAAGTAAACTGTTTCACAAATTTTATTTTCTTTTTGGCAAAGAACGCTCATTCCCTCCTTGGTCCTCCATGAAAAATGGCAAACCATCATTCTGAAAAACAGTAATCATTTTGGTGTAAGGGACCTGGCGATGTTTGCTGGCTTTAATTCTGCATCAAAACGTATCTGAGAAACAGAAGGCAACTGCAATTAATAATCTCTCCCAGCTATAGATTTTTAGATCTGCCCAGTGGGCATCCTCACATTATCTACTGATACTTGCTGGGAAACTCCTCAGACCAGATGGTTCTTCAAATTCCAGGGGTCTTTAACCCCAAAAAACCCATGAAGAAGAAAAGGACCTCCCCTCCCATCTGTGGTTGACCTGTTTACGAGTACTGGGAGGAAGAACCCAACAATAAAACAAATTCACATCCACTACTGGAAGGGACTCCTGGGGGGAATTCTCTCAACCAGCTCCACACTGGATTGTCTCTTCCTCATAACAGTGCTGGAGTCATAAAACTACCTGTGCCAAGTTTGGTGAGAGGAAAATGGAACTGGTCTCCTCAGGAAATGAGGCTGGAGGTGTAAACAGCAATAGCTGAGCCAGGGGAGGCTGACTGAGCTGGAAAAGGGAATCCCTTGCTGCCAGCAAAGGGAATCCCTTGCTCCCTCTCTCTGCTCTGTGGTGCCCACTGAGGTACCAGAACCAAGCCAAGGAGCACAGGGAGCATCAGGGACTGACACCCCCTGCTCTGACACAGATTGTGCAATAACTGACATGGCTTCTGCAAACTGTGAACAAAAGTTACCTGGAAACACTGGATGGGGGATACAGGAACTTCTTAATGCATTTGATAAATGTTCATTTTAATTGCACCACTCACACTTGCACCTTGCTTTTTTCCCCTCACTTAATGAAGCACAGAAAATCCAACCTTTCTCTAACTTCACTGATTTCAGTCTAGGAATTAGATTTTTCCTTCATTTATCTTGCATTATCAGTGTGGCAAAGAGCGTCATGACCCATTTCATCCTGACCCTATCATTCCACTCTCCCTGTTTGGAGAAGGCTGCCACCATTTATTCATTCCTAGGCACATTTTTCTCTCGTTTTCAGCTGTACAAATGCATACAATAGAAAAGGTGTTTTATTTCCTGCTATCAAACTCGATGTTTTGATTAGGAGAAACTCAAAGACCTAGTGTATAAAGCGAGTGTCAAGTAAAAGGAGCTGCAAACCCTTTGAAGAGATGCTAGTCTTGCAACTGAATCCATAGTTTTTGAGAGAATTTAGGAAAAGAGAATTAGCTAGGCTTTCCTGCTGGGATTATTTAAAAGTTGACTAATGAAATGAGCACTCAACTCCCTAAGGCCCATTTTAAAAAACTTCACATTTAATAATTAATCCCAGTCTCATTATGCCAGAGAAGAATATTTAAATAGCACTGAGATCAGGGCTGTGCAGCTCCACCCAGCTCCAGGTAAGCAACAGGAATGTTGAATATCTGAAGTAGAGCACCATATATTCCTGCTCACATCATAAAGCTGATAAAACACATTTCAGATGCTGTGAAATACTGCAAAATTAATGTTCTGGGAACCCATTACTCTTTGTATTTCTTGTGTTTACTGGGTTTTATCTGGGTAATCTCAGTATTGTGTAAATACAGTCTGTCTGTCTCTTCTATAGATAATATAGAATAATATAGTTCATATACTTTTTCTCCTTAATAGGGAGAAAAACTGAAGCATTCATTATGTAAAAAAAAAATCACCTTGGTCAGAGTGCTTCACTTCAAATAGATCTTAGACCTCCACATGACCCATTTCTAACAGATCCACATAACAATAAACTTTTAATTTCCTCCTCCAGCACTTCTCAGCATCATACCACTCTTTCCCATCATCAACGACAAGCACAGCAAATCTTTAACAAATGACCTAGAGGGTTCTACAACAGTTCTTATAAGTTACTTAATAAAACTGTTTCATTCACAAGTGTCTAGAGAGTTGCACATTGATAGCTTGAAAAAGGGTTAAAAATGCAACTTGGATTTCCTAAGGGTTTACAATGGAAGATCAACATTAGTAGTAATAAAGACCCCAATTTAACACACACTTACGGCAGGTTGTAAATAAAAGGTTTAAAGACAGAAAAATAGTAATTCTTAGATGGAAAAGGGAGAGATTTTGAAAGCTGAGAAAGTTAAATAAAATGTACTGGAAGCACACCAAGTTTAAAAATATTTTTCATCTGTACTGTTTCTGAAGTATAACATAAACAAACCCAATCATCTAATTAAGCTAATTACATCAATAATAAACAATTAATTCCCCTGCAGCCTTGGCAAAGATGGCGGGATAACAATTCATAGAAAGGTATTTTTTCTGCCTAATTACAGGACAAAATGTGAATGCAGCTTGAGAGCCTGGGTGCAGATCTCAGTGGCAGCATTGATTTCTAGGGTGCAAGGCTGATCTGCACCAGGTGAGGGGCTGGCTCTTGGCCACCCACTCCAGTGGCTGGTGTGAAACAAGGAGGTTTTTGTGGGGACACCTGGGGACACCCAGTGCAGCAGCCCCCTCCTTCAAACTTGGCCACTCTCGCCACAACCCAGACTGCTCAGCTGCACACCTCAGTGCTGTCATGCCTTGAGAAGGCTGACCTAGAACAGAGACTAGACAGAGTTAAAGAATAAAGTAGGGATTTATTAAAAGGATCTCCTCCATGGATCCACCTTGGGCAGCACAAGAGCCCAGCCAGGGCTGCACCCAAGATGAACCAAAATGGTTCCAAAATGCACGAGCGCTCCCGGGGTCTCTCCCTGTGATCAGCTCTGCTCCATGTGCAGATTGCAGTTCATTGGCCAATTCCAGCTTTAGCCCATGCACTCCCATCCTGCTTGTTTTTCTCTCTCCAGCCCACGCTGTTTGTGCTCTTGGGCTGAGATTTGGATCATTTGTCCTTGGTGCCCAGCTAGAGCAGGAATTGTTTTGTCTCCCTGCTCTGTGCAGAGAGCTCACCATCCCCTAATGTGAAGCCCAGACCCACACACTAAAGCAGCACAGAATGTGAAAAATATAAAAGCTAAAACCAGAGGCATCAGCTGAACCCAGAAATTCACAGCTCCTGAGCTCTGCATTGCTTCCCTCTCTGTGCACTGGGACTTGGCTTTCACATTGGGTTTTTGCTTGGTTCAGGGCACTGTGAGAATGGAGAGTTTAGGAAATACAGCAGATGGTCTGTGTGAAAATGTCTTTGTGGCCACGAACCCATGCCACACAGTGAGCTCATGCCATGAGCAGCTACGTGATCCTTCCCACTGTGACACCCTGCTCATCTGGGGCTCCTCACTGAACACTGTCACATTATCCCATGGACAACGTGACACCAGGCACAGGACCCTGCAGTACCATTTAGTGGCACTGCTGATATCCAGCATTTACTTGAAAACCAATATAATGAACTGCTGTTCCTTCTGTGGGCAGGAATGTCACCAGGACATGGCTCTGCTGGCAGGTGTTTGACAGGAGGCTGAAAGCCCGGACCAAGTCCACAGGATATGGGAAAGACTCTGCACCAAATCACATCTTAAACAGAACTAATGGGACATTGTTTCAACTAAACATCAGCTAAAGACACTAATTCCACAATTACTTCAGCTGATTTTGAACACTCATCAAAATCCTTGTTTGCTGAACCCGAAGTTTCAGGTGAACATACGGGTTTTGTGCCATCACCCTTATTTTCCAGTATCTAAACATTTCTACATCATCCCCAGACTCCTCGGCAATAAAGGAGAACCTTGCCAGCACTGAAGAGCACAGAATTATCACATCTACACCCAGCCTGACACAAAGGCTTGAAAACATTGAGTTTTTGCTCCTCTCCAAGGTCTGCAGTAGTAAAGCTGGAGCCCGTGACAGTGTCTGGATACCAACACCATGAACAGGACTGTGAGCTGAGCTGAGCTGTTACAAGACACAAATAATAGGAAAAACAGTGCAGGAGATTCACAGAGATATGGAAACAGAAAGGGAGAGAACAGGATAGAAAGACAGGACAGTAATAACTGCCAAACCAGAGCAGATTTTCTTATGAGAGAAGACAGCACTAAATTTGATCCATGCATGCAGAACTTAACTTTGGCAAACCTCTACTGCAAAAAGCAAAGGCCGAAAAGAAACTAAACTCTTGTCAGCACGGTCATAAAGTTGAAAGAATTCAGGTATTTCTCCCAAAACAATATCTAAAACTCACAGCTTAAAAACCTTCTTGATGAAAGAAGCAGGAATGGCCCTGCACAGCAATCAGCACTGCTGACTCCAGCTGGGAGAACATGTTGGAAGCTACAGCTCTACACTTCCTCCACCAAGGGAATGCACATTCCCATTCCATCCTGCCCAGTGCAGCACCCCAGCTCTGCAGGCTGCCTGGAAAGGAGAATTTGAACCACTCCTTGGGAATCAGGACACTGCAAACCAAATGCTGCAGCTCAAGTGCTTCATGCCCTAGCTGGAACAGATACTTAACACAAATGACTTAAAATGCTGATTTCAATCAACTGATACTTGCAGAACTTTAAATTATTTTGAAGTTTTGCAAAAGACTAATTAGGAAACTAATGGGCTGGCAAATCACGTTCAACTGTCGCAAAGAACTAACTTCTATTTCATCCTGCAGCTGATGATGAGCTACCTCCACAAAGCTTTTAAGCTTCTACAAAAGAAAAAAAATTGGTCTTCAATCATCCTTTTGTGGCTTCTCAAGGTTGCAGCTTCCTGGTGCCAGAAGTAGAATGACACCCAAGTTCACCCAGCACAAGACAGTTCGTGTCTGGAAGCAATACAGCTGCATTTATTTTGTCGCCGTGCTGTCAGACTGACTTGATCAGGTCAGGAGAAGCTGAGAGATCTCTGAACTGCAGGCAAGTGTCACTGACCTCTCCTCTCCCCATTACATCCTCCCTGGATGTTCTCACATCCCCAGCTACATGTGTTTTAAATAATCTGTCCTATCTGGATCATAAACTTACCCTTTTACCACCTGGAATAATCAAAAGCTGACAATATTCAGAACTGAGGCCCTTATCCTGGAAGTGTTAAAAAGCAAGTATTTCACTCACCTCCACACACAAAAGTATGTTTCATAATAAAGCAGTAACTGGGATAAAATTACAGGCATTAAAATGGCATTAAATCTTCTGCTTTTAAAAATTATTACTTCAGTTTAACATGTAAAAAAAAGTGTATTTTCTAAACACTGGGGAAAATGTCATTGGACATATTTTTAGATTAAACTGTCACAATTTAAGTGAAAATGCATTTTTAAGACAAGTTTTGACATCTAAAATAAATTTTCATACCTACTATATTGATTTAGGAAATTCCTCAAGACCACAAAGTGCAGATCCTACCAGCCTCCTTGGTGTATCCTGCCTTTCATGACCATATTGAGCATTTCAGAAAAGAATGCTGGCTCCAAAGTAAGCAGGGGCTGTTGGATGTGAGCTTTGCCTGAGAATCTGCCTTGTGGTCATGGCAATAATATTAATGAGGCTCCTGGCTCGTCTTTTATTAGAGACATGAAGATTTTATGAGTCCAAACCCTCTTAGAAAAACTCATGCAGGTCAAATGTGAAATTCAACTAGATGCTAGAAAAGTAATTGACTTGATTCAATCAAAACTTGACAAAAGTCATTCTGAAAGGCTGAAGTTCCATCAAAAATCCTGGATATCAGACACATTCACACATGGATTTGTAGCAGATTAAATGGTTTAAGAGAAGATTTTGCAAAAGGACCTTGCTGTTTGCACAGTATCACTAGTGAAAAATAACACTTTGAGTCCTTTTGTTAAACATCTGCTGTGCTGGAACACAACAGAGTGCTGGAAAACAACGCTGTGATGAAAATATTTGGAGGAGGAAGCAGTGTTTGTTTTTCTGGGAATCCCTTGAATGTTTGAACTCCAGTCCCACTATGGTCTCAGTCTCACGGATGAGAATTATGAAGAACAGATACTGTGCAATGAATGTTTGTTAATTCATGGCCATTTATCAAACCCATATGTATACAACCATCTCCTATTGAGCTACTGTAAGTACTTAAGTCCTCCTCAAGTAAGCTGCATGTACAACTTGCAGTGAATCATTTAAGGGAAGAAGAGCCCTGAGTTCACTGTACCAGGACAGACTGATTTATCTTCATTTTTGCTTTAGCTTGTGTCAAATTATATGTAAATTTGAATTTAATTTTATTCTATAAATAAAAGCCTGCATTTAATTTGGAGAATGCAAGCGATCTCTTGGGACCTGATGGAAATACTCTTTAAATTAAGCACATTCTGGTCTTTCAGGACCCTGGGAATATTCTGTCTCTGCTTTTAGCCCGTGCCATCTCTACATACATGACAGATGTTTGGGGAATACGTTTTTTTTATACCAAATTTCTGCGCACAATTCAAAATAAGTAAAAACTTACACCACACTGGATTGTTTAAGATACTTTACCTGAGTACATTACTCTACATAAATCACAGGTCTTCAAATAATTACTAGAAATTAAATCCAAGGCTTTATACAGACAAGCTTCCTCTGAAATTACCTCTGTATTACAAAAGCTGGAATTAATTTCAACAGTATCTACTTTTATAATAATTTATACCTGTCACTAAGCCCTCCAGTACTTAGCAAAGTGATTTTGACTAAGACAACTTCCTTTTTCTTACATCTTTTTCTTTTAAAAAAATACCCACCATGGTTTCCTGCCTGAAGCAATTTTTTAGTCTCACTGACAGTGTCTTTGTGCTCTCCTGGTTCCTCAGTTACTTCCCATGAAAATATTCCTTTAAAATTTTAAATCAGTTATTTTAAGGAGGGAGTGGGGCTGGGGTCTTGCTGCCACCCCTTCAGATGACAGGAGACTGTGTGACAATGACCAGCAAGGCTGAGGGACCAAGGACAAACTGTTGGTGAATCACTGCATGGCTGCAGGCAGCCTCCAGCTGAAGATTCCCATGGATCAGCCCCTGTCTCTAAACACTGATGCTGAAGTACAGCTGTTCCCTTTTTTTATTATTTTTTTTCCTCCTTCCTCAATTGCTGAGTCTGTGTCTGTACAGGAAAACCAAACCAAACAAACAAAACCAAAAGAACAAAAAAACCCAAAAGATCTCAGCCTAACATTTTCAAAGGTCCCAGTGGCAGGTCTGACACTGCTCAGCCCATGGAATTCCTGCCTGCTCAGCTGCCAAGCACATCCTCTGTACATGGATCCTTCTGTGTCACTGGCTAAACAGCCAGGAGAAATGTGCAAAGCCATCTCAAAAAGGTACCAACAGCAGTACCTTAACCCTAATGAATGAAGCACTGCATCATCTCCACAAGGAGACAGAATGAATTTGGTTTTCTGGGATGTAGGTCTGCACTTGTATCACCTCAACAATATAAACACAGGTATGCATTTATTTAAAATTAATTTCAGTCTCATTTTTAATAAATACCTGTGGCATTCACATTCTCTGGAAAAATCCCTTTGCCCAGGATTTTCTCCTGGGAAG
>VYZP01023157.1:10666-48962 GCA_013400635.1 Hypocryptadius cinnamomeus | reverse complement strand
CTGTGTTTCGATTCTCTCACAGATTTTGGGTGGAGTCAGGCAAGGGATGGAGGGGCTGATGGATCCACATCAGCTCCTCCTCGCCAACTTCCCAGCCACAGGTGGAGCTGTGCCAGTGGGAAAACTCTGCCCCTAAATCCCATGGCAGAAAAGTCCTTTGTGCGGGTCAAAGGAGGGATTTCCCCCACCCCCTCCCTTGTCCCGCTACAGCTGGATAAACAGGGTTAATTTTAATGTCTCTTGTTACTCAGATCCCATTCCATACGTCCTAATTAACCCTGTCTAATTCTGGCTAAAGGTTTCTGTTAACACCTTCTTTTCAGTGTTTCTGGCGTGCTGAATAAACAGCCTCGTGCACAAAGCCCCATTAACATGCAAATGCCCGAGCTGCACTTTGTGCTGGGCTTCATTAGTATGGAGAGATGCATTTCCCAGTGGGAGGTCCCTCGGACAAGAATTAGTGCAATTATGCAGTTTGGGTGACAGCTCAATATCACGTGGGTGCGTGAATGCTGCAACATTTTCTTGGAGTCTTTCAGCGAAAAATGAATTTTCTTTGCTCAGCTTTTCTGCTGAATAGGTACATGTGCCAAAGCAATCGCCACAAATTTGAAATCAGTTTATGGGAAGGTTTGTGTAAGGTAACTATTGAATGTGTAAGAAGAGTTTTTCAGGGCCAAATTGAAGAAATGTACTTTCAAAGTAATTTTTAACTAGTCAGCAAGTGTAGATATGTGCATGTGAAGTAAAAATCTTTCTTGGATTTTGCTGCTGATTTTCCCAACAATTACACAGAATACTAGTGAAACATCTTAATTTCAACATTAAAAAACCCACCCAAAACCCAAACAAGAACTATCCCCCACAGCTAATTTTAATTTATCATATAATTTTAGGTTTTAAGATCTGAGTAATTTAGAATTAATACACACAAAATGAAGATTAATTGATTAATGTAACAATTTTATTACTTGAACTCCTTTCCTCCTCATTATAAATTACTCTCTCTCTTTGTGGTGAATGTTGAACATCATTACTGGTTATCTTTAATTTTAATTTAGAAAGCAAGATGTTTTCATTGTCTTATTCATTCTAATGTATAATAAAGATATCATATTTGGCCTGGAATGTTATAATAGCCTCAGCTGGGTGCTTAAGTAACTGTCTAACCTTAGGTGTTTACATGATAAATGTAGGGATGTACAATTAGCTGTGTGACCAGTTAAAAATGTTCTAAGAGTGGCTGTGATCCTGAGGAGAATGAGAGTGTCACTAAGAGTGGCTTTGCTGCTTTTTATATCATTTGAGATAATTACATTTCTTGCAGGAAGTTGTATGCATTTTGGACCTGTGGTGTGTTTTGGGCTGTGGTACTGCCTGGTGACAATTAATTTCCCAGCTTTATTATTATATTGTCTAAAAAAAAAAAGCATTATAGCCTTTAATTAATTGTTTCCAGATCTTGAACAGTCTATGGTTTTATAATTATTTTAGGAAAACACAAGGCAACTGCTCTTTCAGTCGATGCACTCTTGAAATGTGTCTGTCTGTTATCTTCCATGAGTATCCTCTCTGGAATAAATGTGCCAAATATTGCCAGTTTCTCTTCTTATGGAGCCCTTTCCATGTTTTTATGCCATTCTTTTGAGACCCTTCTCTTAAGTTTTTTTGCAGTGGTGTTGCAGACAAGTTCTCCACTTATCTACGGACTCCATAATCACTTTTGTATAATTTTATGCATGTGTGCTTTATATACCCTTAAAACTCCACATCTGTCCCTGCACATTTCAGAAGATATTTGCACAAATCTCTCCATGGTGTCACCAGGTTTTTTAAAATTAATTGTTTTCCTGGTGTATAGGACATTATTTCTTACAGTACCTACAGGTTTTTATCTCTTTCACCTGCCAGGTTGGTGCATAACTGTAGCTTTTTCAAATTGTATGATTGTTCCCTCATCTCAGCAAATTGGAATAATTTTGCCTCTATTCATAATTTGGTTTTTTCTCTTCTGATGGCTCTTTCTGCCATACTTGAATTCCTTCTTAAGAGTTGTTCTTGAAAAGCTCTCTACTGCCAAGTACAGTGCCTTTGCAGAATAGCATCTATTTCTGTCATAACTATTCCTTCTTGACTGGCATTTTCTGTGAAAAGCAATCTATTGAAACACGAAATACACATATTACATGGAAAAATTTAGGGTAATAGTTTTTTCTCAAGGTATTAATTTCTTTGTTTTATGCCAACAATATTGGGGGTCTATCACAGAGCCGTGGTTTGTGCAACACCACAAACATTTTCCAGGGGACAAGAGGACAGGCTGCTCTCCAGATGAAATATTGAATATTAAATATATTAAATGAAATATTAACTTTCTGCATAGTGTCAAGAAAGAGATAATTTTACCTGTCTTCTGTAGACTGACAACTGTTCCTGTTTCTGGTAGACTTAATTCTCAGTTGGGAAATGACTGAGCTGGCTGGAGAACGAAGCAAGGGAAGACTGCAGGAGTTTCCCAGTGCATTTTTTTGAGTATTAAAAAAGAAGCAAAACTGTGGAATGTTCCAGACTGAATCGCATTTGAGCAATTGGGAAACATACATCTTGTGTTTGCTGTGGAATTTTATTTTGAGGGAGATCTTGAGGCCTCTGCAATGTCTGCACCTTGCTACCTTGCACTGTGAACAGTTTAGCTCACATGAGAAGGATTGCCAGAACAATTGCAACTTTCAGGTCTCTGTTTCCACCCTCTCCAGAGAGCTCCAACTGCCTCAGGATCCAGCTGCATTTTATTTCACCCCGTGCTGTGTGACAGAATTCCCCCAGCAAGGTGTGCCTTGCTGGGTTTCGACTGGAGATGCCCCTCAAATGGCAGCACTGGAATTTCTCCTGATTTATTGGAGGGAGTGAGTGCAGAACCCCTCAAGAGGGTCCCTGCTCCAACCCAGGGCAGCAGCACATGTCAGAAATAAGGGATATGGAGCTCTTCCTGTGCCTCAGGGGAGAGAGACAGAAAATGGGTGGCATATCTAAATAAGCTTTTAAATTAAAAGCTTTCAGTTTAGTTTTGGACAGCTTCAGAATGGACAAATCTGAATAAAAGCCTAAATCACATTGTAGGTAATTTAGATTAGCTAAATAATCTGCTTCCAGGTAATATTAAAAAAGATAACACTGTCCCCCATAACCCCACCCTCTATGATAAGAATAGGAGCACAAAGACCAAGAAACATGGTTCCAATGTAGACAAAAAAGGTGGCAGTTTTGTAAAATCTCTCTTCTTTTTCTTAAGGGGAACTTTCCTAATCTTCCAAGTTTGTGTGCTGGTAGCAATATACTGTGCAGCAGTATTTTTCCAATGTGCACAACTTAACAACACCTCCTGCTTGGTAAGAGATTAAAAATTCAATATTTTTTGTCTCTTAAAAGTTGAGAGCTGTCTTGAGATTAAAATACTTCCACCATTTTTTCCCTTGAAAAAATGAAAATTTTATTTGAAATTTTAATGACATCAAAAGCGAAATCATAATTGTTTTTGTGTCTCAGAAGAACAAATATTTCATCACTACTTTAAATTTTTTTGTCTTTTTAAATTCTGTAATGGTTGCTGGGAATATCTTCATTAACAAATTTGCAACATAGGAATCTGAAGTTTTCTCAACCCACATTATTCCAGTACTTCACAACACAAAATAATTTGTATCTATAGGAAATTCTTATAGGGAATTGAGTAATCAGAGAAAGCTCTAAAACAAAAAAAAGAAAAACTGTCCACACTTTATTTGAAGGGAACTCTTCCATGGTTGTGCCATTTTCTTTAAAAAACTCCCCTCCCAACTACAATTCTTTGATGAGGTGGAGATCTGATATTGGGATAAGTTTAGTATAGAGGCAGGCCATTTTGCAGTCAAAGTCAAATATATCCTCAAAAATAAAATAAATACAATGTTCAGAAGTAAAAACATCTGTTTTCTTCTGCACATGTTGCTCAGCATCTTTTTGCTCACATCAGGATGTTAATATTTAGGGAGCAAAGTTTTGGTGTTTGCATATTGTTTTGAACTCCTCTCTGGGGCTTTCTCGTGAGCTCCCAGCACATGCAGAAACAACTGCAAAATGAAAAGTCTGCCAAAATCCTCATTTTGGATGGGGGGAGGACCCCCTCATACCTCTCCAAGTCACAGCAACAGCTCATTTCTAGCACTTAACATCACAGTAAGTGCACATTACATGTGTACTCTGCATGAACTGCATTTTGAAGTAAATGAAGTTACAAGCCCTGCTCTTTAAATTCATCTGACTCCCAGCAGACCATATGTAATGTCTCATAACAGACTGCAGACAGGATAATATTTCTGCTGTTTGAATTACCAACAAATCTAATTAATGAGTTTTAGTCCATTTTGAAAAGAGTGCTTGGCCAAGTGGTTTTGTTTTCTTGTTAAATATTATGCACACAGTTCCTTGAAAAGTTACCAAGGTCATGTTAATAAAAGCTTACCTTTTAGCAGATTTATTTCAAATGTGTGATATGGGGGAAAATGAGATTTTCAAGCAGTTTGAAAAGGAAAAAAAGGAAAAACAAACCTACAACAAACCTGTTAGGACACAGACTATTATGAGACATTTTAAATTAGTCCAGTTTAAGAAAGTTTGATTTCTGCACTGTAGCAGCACCCAAAGCTGGGGGATGTTGTATCTCAATTTCAGTAAAGTCTCCAGGTGTGCAATCAGTCAACACCAGAATCTGCGCCATGGATCGAGTTTTGGGCTGAATCTGGGTTTTCCTGACGCCTGCACTTGTTCAAAGTTGTGGGTTTGGAGCAGCACAACCAAACTCTGTGCATTTCTGTGATTCAGCATCTGTTGAAATGAGCTACGTCATCCAAGTGAGGATTTAAAGGGATCAGCTGGGCCATCTTATAACTCTGAGTGTGTACTGAAATGTCACGATAAACCTGGGTTGTGAGATGGGACTGCAACCAAGGCTGGATTTTGCTGTGAAGAACTGTTATAATGGTTGTATTTAATCTCTGCAGATGGGCTGAGAAGCTGAAAACAATTTTTTTTTTTTTTTTTTTGTGCGGGGAGCATAAGGCTGGGTACATTTGGCCTGGATACATTTGAATTTTTCAAGTGAAATGAAAAAAAATCAAAATTTGTCTTAGCTTAAACAGCAGTTTAATTAATATTTGATTTAACCGATTCTCACCTCCAAAAAGCAAACAAACAAAAAAATAATTAAAGGTGAAACATTCACACATTCTGTTAGGAAAAAAAAAATTGAAATGGAAAGGTGAATTTTTCTTTCTTTTAGTTGGTTAAAAGCCTTTGTAGGGAGTTGACCATGGTCTTTAGTCTGATCTTGCATTATAGATTAGGAATGTTATTGTAGATTTCTGTGCACAACTGCAAAAATAATGGTCCAGGGTCCTTATTTTGCATAGAATTGAAGGCAGAGAGGGATGCCAGTCCAGAGGGAACTCTTTGTAGCACAGAAATTATGGAAACATTACATGTTTGAGCAAACTAAGACAGCTAGAAATAAGTGATTTTACAACCCTAATGCACCCATTGATTGGAGACAAAGGCCTGGAATTTTTGAGCTGTGGTGATGTTTAGAACCAGGGATGCCAAGTACATTTTGAATAATTTTGAATCCTCCTGAATATTGAAAAATTGCCTGTAATCTTTGGTGGTCACAGGGTTTTCATTACAGTGTGATCTCCGTGGGTGCATTCTTTACCTGCAGCCTTGGCACAACGGCTGGAGGTTATTGATAGAACACCACTGTTGCTGCAGATATTAAATCTCCGGTCACTCACCTCACACAGGACTTTTGCCCTTTAAAAGTCTTATTAAAAACCTTTGAATGACAATTCTGCCCCACAAACTGCAGTAGCACAGCTCAAGCATCACACTGTGCTTTGAAACTTTATCCTTTCCTGTGGAAGCTGTTACACTAAAGAAACATATTTTTCAATCTTAATCATGTTGTGATTCCATAAAATCCGCCTCAAGGTCTTATTTTGTATAGCTGAGGGAGTGAGGAGGCAGAGGATGTAGCAAGATTTTTTCCCTAATTTGTTTCTCGAATGTCTGAAAAAATAAATTTATTGTTTTGACGGTATTAGAGAGTAACAAAGAGTTACAAGCTTGTGCTTTATTGTGCTTTTTGGGCACTTACTCAGCGTTGCGGCCTGTGTGCTTTCTCACCGACTTTCATCCAGGGATCTGCCTAGGGACAATTAGGCAAGCACTCATTTTGAGTGTGCATTATGAGGCAATTAAACGAGAGCTGTGCTCCTCAGAGGGGAGATGGAGTGAGATCTGGGGCATTAATTACCGAGATGTCATGAGAAGCTGTGGGGAATTAACTCATCTGTTTCCAGGCCCGGACGCCCAGCCAAGGCCGCAAACCCTCTGCAACGTGATCCTGCGTGCTCGGGGGGAAAGGCAGGCAGGAGCAAGGAAAAGAAACTCCTCTCAAACCTCCTGAGGGGCCTGGGAGCTCCTCAGGAACACATAAAGCGTCTGCTGTTAATCCTTCGAAAAGAAAATCGGGGAAACGCTGACGGCACCCATTGGTTTTAATTTTCATGCTGGCCGTGGTGAGGAAAGGCTGGGGGAGCTGGGAATGTCCAACCTGGGGAAGAAAAGGCTCTGGGGAAACCTCAGGAAAAAGGGCTAAAAGGGGCTCCAGGAGAGCTGGAGAGGGACTGGGGACAAGGCATGGAGGGACAGGACACAGGCAATGGCTTTAAACTTTAAAAGTGGGTAGATTTAAATGGGATTTTAGGAAGGAATTCCTGGCTGTGAGGATGGGCAGGTCCTGGCACAGGGTGCCCAGAGCAGCTGTGGCTGCCCTGGATCCCTGGCAGTGCCCAAGGCCAGGTTAAATGGGGTTTGGAGCACCCTGTGGCAGTGAAAGGTGTCCCTGCCATGGCAGGGGTTGGGATGAGACAGACTTTAAGGTCCCTCCCAGCTCAAACCATTTTGTGACTCTGAATCTGTGATTCTATGCTCTAGCAAACTGTGTAACCTAAGAAGATCCAAAATCTGCAGTTTAACAAGTTCTTAAGTGCGTCAGGCTGCTTGCTTGTATGTTACACACACGTTCTTGTAGTTAATAACATTAGAAATGTAAAATTTAAAAAAAAAAAGCTTTCTAAATTAATCAAAGGATGAGTTTTAAGCAGCAAAACCTTGAAGCATCCAGCTGCTGCAAAGTGCCCTGTAAGGCACACTTTAAAGGATTTAGCCTGAGTTCTCCATGACTGCGAGGGCCAAACCACTGAGAAGTTGGCTGTAAAACTGATGATTAATTTCATGCTTCCCAAGACAGCCACATTGTTTTTTTTTTTCCTGAGTATTATGGGTCTGACTTATAACTTTAACAACTCCTTCCTGCTTTCTGTGTGATGAGATGTCAGGCATGACGGCTGCAAGAAGGCATCCGTGTCTGATGAAGAAGAGGAGAAGGAAGAGGATGTAGAGCATGCTGCTGCTGCTGCTGGAGGACCAGGCCATGACCAGAAGCAGCAGCAATATTTTGAGTGGAGGTCAGAATTGTGAGTCACAGTGACACAGCTGGTGCCACGGCCACAGGAAAAGCTGTAGTAGGTGTCTGGGCAGCAGAGAAGGCCAAGTTAGCTTGGGCACAGCATTCCTAAAATGCTTTTGCAGGATTTTGAGGCTCAGCTGCCTCATGCCTTGGAAAGTCAGCCCTTCCTGTCACCACCCCTGCGTGTAGACATTCCCAGGGGTGATGCAGTCCTAAATAAGGTGTAGGCAGGAAGGATTAAATCTTCAGAAGTTCTGAAAATGGAGGTGGCAGGTGAAGGGCAGGACCTGCAGATCGTGGACTGACAGCAGTGCTCAGGTTATGAACTTTTGATGGGAATGTGCAGGAATCACCCAGGATGATGCTGGAAATCAAGGCAGAGGTGGGGAGGAAAAGACCAGAGCTTGTTTCTGAGCAGTTTAGGTGGGCAGACGGACCTGCAGCAGTGGGTGCTGTCAGGGTGCTGAGCGTGTTATGAAGTGGGTGTAGCCTTGTCAAGGATGGACTTGTGAGCCTCCTCTGAACAGACAAGAAGGAGCTGTTCTCAGAGGGGTGTGGGGAACCAGAATGGCGGCACTCAAGAAACCTGCTGGATTTCCTTTTATTATATAAATTATTTGTACACTCGTTACTTTCCCCATGCATTGGGTGTGTCCAGAAATTCAACCTCCCACAGTGCCACATGGTCTCACCAAATCATTGTTAGCAGAGAAATACCACTGCAGGAATTTTGAAGGAATTTTGAATGAGTTAGAGATGGGATTTCTGAGTTGTTTTAGATGGTGCTATTTATTTCTTTTAATCTTTGACGTAGGCAGGAAGGGTGAGTTCAGCTCACATCTTCACCATGCGGCTCAGAAGGTCACAAGACCCTTAGTTACAAGATCTTTTAAGGATTTATTGACCAATAAAACACTGCCAACAAGGATATTTATGCTTTTGACCCAATCCTTAAATATTTCATCTTATGGACTCATGCTACAGTGTAAGCTTTCCTAGCCAATCGTGTTATGGCACACAAACTTACTACACTTTAAAACTCTAAACTTTCCTTTACTTAGTTTAACATGTCTCTGCTTTAAACTACAAATCCACATTCTCACTTCTAGCACCTGAGTTTGGGAGCCTTTTCCAAGGTCTCAAACAAATCCTGTGTTTAATTCTAAGCTTTGTCATACAAGCCCAAAGTTCCGAGAGTTCCCTGCATTTCAGATTCCAGCATACCACAAGAATCAGAGAATTCCAGACTGATTTGGGTTGGGAGGGACCTTAAAGTCTGTCTCATTCCACCCCTGCCATGGCAGGGACACCTTCCACTGTCCCAGGTGCTCCCAGCCCCAGTGTCCAACCTGGCCTTGGGCACTGCCAGGGATCCAGGGGCAGCCCCAGCTGCTCTGGGCACCCTGTGCCAGGGCTTCACCAGCCTCTGGGTAAAGAACTTCTTCCTAACATCCAGCCTAAATCTCTCCTCTTTTAGTTTAACTCCCTTTCTCCATGTCCTTTCACTGCCTGTTCACAGGAAGAAAACTGAGTGTGGCCCAAACTTCAGCCTGAACCTGTGGACGCCTGACACTGGTAGCAGAGCTGAAAAGCACAGGGAAAAATTTAAATTCCCTGTATTTCAGTGCATGGAAGCTGACTTCTGCAAAAAGCAGCAAAACATCACCAAAATGGACACATTGAGCTGCTCTTTCCAGGCAGTAAGAGTGCTCTGTGCACAGGTGAGTAGAACTCAACTCCCAAAATTTGCCAGGAATATTTTTTTTCTGCACAACCCATTCAGATCTGGTTGTTAGAAGCATTATCTATTGGGTGGATACTTACAGCAGAGTCTTTACATTTTTGGGGATGAAAAAGAAAGGAGCAATAAAATCTTGCAAACTCATAGCTCAGCTCCCTCTTCTATTAGGTTTGGAGCAAAAAGCAAAGAATCTTGAATGCCCACAAATATTTGTATTTAGCAATTCAGTGGTTTTATCTCTGCATGAGACCAGGCTAGGATAGAGAATGCCTTGGAAACACAGATTAAAACAGCTCCTTAAATAGTGGCTCACGACACCCTCCCTGAAGTTTCTCATGGCAATTTAATTAAATTAAGAAAATGAGTCTGACTAACACCTCTGAAACTCAGGGACTGGAATACCTGGAACTTCACTCCACTTATGCAATGTGCCTCAGTAGAAATAATGAGCAGTGTTTTAGTATGGGTCCCATCTCTGCATGCCAGACTGCTTAAAAATGTGTCTTCTATTATTATTATTATTATTTCTGAATTCTCCATCTAGGAAAGCCAGTGGGAAACAAAATATATTTGTTTAAAGCAGTCCAAAAAGCCCTGCCTGTGAACAAGCTGTCTTCAGACTAAGCCTGAAGCTAGCCTGCAGTCTGACAAGCCTTTGAATTAATTGCACCGTCTCTTTGCTAGCAAGTGAGAGGCTTTTAAACATCCTTTTAAGCTTGCTGAGTGATTTTCTGAAGTTTTCATAGTGTGCTGCTGCAGAATATTGTGATTTTCATGATGTAATCAACGATTGTTCAGGTTTGGGACAATTGGCATCAGCCAGGGTTGACTGCACCCAGTTTCCTGGTGCAAAGAATTTATCTGTGGTGAGCTCTGCTGTGGGGTGAGGGCAGGCAGCAGCTTCCATGTGCCACACAGTGGCAGTGGCAGAAGGATGTGGAGGGAACACACAGGGACGTGCTGAGGCTGAGTCTAGTTTTGATACCGTGGAAAAAATTCAGTTTTTCCTAGCCTTCCTTGCAGCTGGAACCCAGGGCGGGTGCCTTGATCACTGTGGCATTTTCAGGGCCGTTTCTGGGGATGAGAAGGGCTGGCAGAGAAAACTTTTCTCCCTGAGCTCTTTTCATGTGCATTGGTCCATCTCTCCTTGTAGTTTCCAGTCAACCTTTTCACCTAGGTATCAAGTGATAGTACAAGAGGAAACAGCCTCCAGTTCCACCAGGGGAGGTTTAGATTGGATGATTCTTTTTCACTGAAAGGGCTGAAAAGCAATGGAATGGGCTGCCCAGGGCAGTGGTGGAGTCACCAGCCCTGGAAGTGTTCAAAAGGCTCGTGGATGTGACACCTGGGGACGTGGGTTATGGTGGGCTTGACAGCACTGGGGGAATGGTTGGGCTCAATGGTCTCAGAGGACTTTTCCACCCTTAAAAATTCTGTGATTCGCTGCTGACAGTGCTGGCATGGCAGGGGAGGTCACAGGGCTGAGCTGCAGTGGCTGGGAGCTGGAAGTGAAGAGAAGCAGAGACGTCCAGAGTGGGTTTTTCACACCCATCCTGGCTGAGGACAGGACAAATCAGTCACCAGAAGGGGATGTCTCTTCCCTCTGACCACAGAGGAAGAGGATTCTGCTGGTTTAGGAGGGGCTGTGGGTTTTCAGTGAATGGAACTGGGTGGGATGAGGCTTGCCCTCAGAAAATGGGTGTGGAGATGCAGCTTAGCATGACATTTGCTATGGCAAATAGACTGACAGCGGTGTCACTGTCCTGGAAGCCAGGAAGCCACAAGATTTCTCTTCACACTTAATAATGCCTAAAGCAGCTATTGTTTTGGGATGCAATTCGTCTTGCAACTCATGCTGTTCTCCCACAGCATCCACAAGAGTCTCTGCATCTGGTTGTCTGTGACCTGGGCACAGATTTCACCACATCAAAAGGTGTGTTTTCAGGCTTTGTCCAAATCCAGCAGGCTTTTTTTTGGGGGGGTTTTTCCTAAATTCAACAGCCATCCTCCTCCCCCTGGAGTCATCACCAGCACAGTCAGATGGACCTCAGGTACCAAATACACCAAACTGGAGAGTGCAACCAATAATTCACCTTGTCATGACTTGTGAAAGCTTCAGGTGTGTGTCTGCATGGAAATCCACAACCACTTTTCTTTGCCCAACACCATCTACTTTGATTTTTCTGATTTTCCTCAATTAGAGAACCCTTAATTGGTGAACACCTCAAGGAGAGAGGTTTTCCCTCACCAGGCTAATGTGATGCTTTCTCATGCTTTTATGATGGGCCTGAGTTTCTGAGTGCAAAATATTCAACACCTCTTGCCAGATGCATTAAGGATGATTTAAAATTAAACTGTCTTGTTCTGAACATTGATTGCTCTGTGGAAGCCACTCATCTAAAAGTGAGAGAAATAATGCATTCGGTGATTATCTTGATGTAAGAAAGAGTTTCTTGATATTGTCCCATAAATAGTCCTTTAAAACAGTACATAAAAAGTGGAGATATGAGAGAAAATGCAAGGCTCGCAAATTCGTACTCCTGGGTGGAAAACAGCTGTGGAAATGTCTATGAGAACCAACTCTGCCACCAGACATCCCCATGAACTGGCACTGGAAGCCAGTGGCACAGGCTCAGCCTTGACTAATCTTGTTTAAAGGATCTGGCTTACAAAGGAAAAAAAAAAGAGTCTAATAAAAGCATCCAAGGATTTCAAAACCCAGCACAAAATCGCTGATGCAAGGGAAAATGTGAAATAATTCCAGTGTGGGTCTGTAAAGTCACACACTCAAAGGACCTGAACAACTGCAAATGCAGTTCACACATCCAACGTGAGGAATAATTAACTATATTAAATGAAAAATGGAAGCTGAGCACACATAAAAAAAGGGGGAACCAGCATGAAATGCCTTACTGCTTCCCATAAAACCTCTTTCGTGAGCAGCCAAAATATGTCCCTTCACAATACTTTTTTGACACAAAAGGTAATCTTTGGTGCTCTGAATGGTCAGTCAGCTGCACAGGGGATGAATAGAAGAGACACACATACAAATTTGGACTCACAACATTTATTTTTCACTTCTGTAGTTTTTACCAGATTTTTAAAATATTTGTCTTATTGAAACTAGCAGGATTTTTCCTTATAAATGAGGGGAAAGCTCCTTATTTGAGCCACATAGTCTAAAAAATAAGGAGCCAGCAATTAAATCCAATGTGAATACACTAATTCTAAATTCTTAACATAAATGATAAAATTTTATGTAAAAAAACATTTAAACTTCTCCTTTTTCTAACTAAGATCTACCCTTCTGCCTCTAGACATGTAAGTTTATGATGAATAACAAGTTTTGGCTGTATTTAATGGACTTTATTAATATTGTCATGCTGGCATGTATTTCTGTTCCACTAAAGATGCCAGGACTTAGGAAAGCCTTTCTAAGAACACAGAGTTTTATCCAAACGCAACTGATTTCAAAATTAATTGCTTTGCTTCATGAAAAAAAAAAATAAAAGAAGGAAAAAAAGTTTGAAGCTAGCATCTTGTTTAATTTTGTGGGTTGGAAGACATTAGTATTAATTTTGTACTGATATCAATTTTTTGTTTATATCTGGTCTTAGCAAAATGCACATCAAAGGGATAGTCTCATTGCATTTTTATAATGGAATTACAAAATATTTTAAAATGCTTTCAATTGTAATATTTATTTTATTATTTGGTTTATTATTTAAAACTATTTTATTGTTTTCATTTGTGCAATGGTAGTGGCCAGAAGCAAGAACACTTCTGAGTTGGGTGCTCTCCAACTTGAGAATGAAAAGATTATTCCCTCCCTCCAAAATCTCACATCAAGGAAAAAATAGGCCTGTATAATTTGGCAGGAATCGCTGTAATCACAGCATTTCTGCCACTGAGCTTATATCAAATGACTTTTATGCCAGTTCCTGAGGAGAAGAGAGTGCCTGTGAGACATCAGCAATTTACCTGACACCTGTGAGACTTATGAACATTCCTAATTCTTTCAGAAAGCTCAGAACAAGTCATTTTGAATTTTGATGCTTGAAATAATTCTTAGGGTTAAGTGAAATTCCTTCCTCCATTAAAAAAAAAAAAAATTACTTTGTGAGATTAATTGAGGTTCTTTTCAATGTTAAAAAACCCCCTGATTTCCAAACTGTTGTTGTTGTGAATTTTATTCAGTTCCACCTGAGGAGGAAATCAAGTTACTGCCTGCACAGACAGCTCACTTGTGCACGTGCACACACATAGAAACAATTTCCCTCTCACTTTCAGTCTCATATTTTGACCTAAAGGAGAAAGCTACCCAATAAATAAATAAATAACAAACATGTAACCTCCAGGTTTTCTATTCTCTCTGTCCAGAGGCTCCACTGAAGAGCAAGTCTGACCAGGAATGACAAAACCCCTACAGATGGAAAAAGGCAGAGGACCTATTTCTCTGCTCCAAAGAAATGGTAACAATATACCATTTTTAGACCATTTTTAGCCTATGAACCCCTCCCTCTGGCTTGAAACACTGACATTTCCAATACCTACGTGGAAGCTCAGCTTTAGCCAGTTCAGTGGTTACCCAGTGGAGGTTTGACCTGGGTGCCAGGGGATGTAAAACTCTGCTCCTTGGGACAATCAGGAGCAGTCAAAACCTCCTGATGTGAGGTCTGGAGTGCTTCCCCCAGCCCACAAAAAGGCTGAACAACACAGGAAACTCATGGAGCAGCAAGTCAACCCCCCTTTTTTCTTTTTTCTTTTTTTTTTTTGCAAGAATCTACCATATTTCAAGTAGTTCTCCCCTTTGGTGCCAATAAGATTTGAGGAAAGCAGAGGGGGGACCCGTAACACCTTTCTGCTGAAAGAATAAGTGATATTCCTTTGAGTAAGAATCAGGCTACACTGTGCAGCTCTCCCTTCTTAGATGGACAGGCTAAAACAAAGTTAATCAATCAGCACTGTTCTCAGGTAGAAAAATGCAGTTAAATTATCAGCTTTATGGCAGAGCTTACATGAGTCTGTGTATAACTGGTGCATCCTTTTCCCTCCTTAAATGCCTGAACTGTGTGTGAAATTGCCTTTTTTCTTTTCCACAGGCTCAGGATCTTTGAGGTTGAGCCCTGTTGGGGTTAGCAGAAAAAAAAGGTTTGCTGAGTTGGTAATGCTTTAAAGCTTTAAAACTGTCTCTCCTCACCCAGAAACAGCTTGGCTGAGGTGAGACCTTGTGGGCTTGCTGGAAACCTCCTTTGTTTTCTCTGGGATGTAAGGGAGCTCATGGGAAAAGCTGTGCCTGAAGATGTGATCTGAAGCCACCATCATATTTCAAGCTGGGTAAAAGCCATTATTTGTGTGCATGTGTGTGTAGGTGACTGCTCTTTTAGAATGGTTCTAGGGATCAAAACTGGGAAAATAAATCTGCATGTGCTCAACCAAAAAGCTGTAAACCAAGCTTATCTCTTGTCCTTCAGCAACTACGTTTACTTTATCTGACTTCTGTTATGAAGCTGATGTTCCCTCAGGCAAGGAACAGAAATCTACACCGTTCTCAAAAGTGATTACAAATTAGGTGAATGCTATGAATAAGCCAAGAGTTCAGGCTGATCTAAACCCTTATTTTAACCAAGTTATCTAAACTGGTCAATTAAATGACTATAAAGCAATTTAAGGCCTGATTTCCTATGGTTCTTTTAACTCTCTTGAGTGAATACATTTAGAAATAATTTATGAAAGTGCAGTGCACTGGAAAATATAGTCACCCAGTTCTTTTCTCAGCTGCACTATTTTGCAGTCTGCAGCAAATTGGCATTACTCTCCCCTGTTTCTGCAAAATGCTCAGCGAGTTCAAATGGCTCTCAAATCTACTGAGACAGTTGAATTATTGCAAAAGTCTGTCTAGGGCTGTAGACATGTGTTCTTTTGACTCCCCCTCCATCCTACTGAAAAATAAACTACTGTTCTTCATGGCTTATTTTGTCTCTGTCAAGGAAACTTTCTGCTCTCATCTCAGGAGGATTGTACAATAGCAATCTGATCCTGACCTTTCTACCTCTTCCTTGAATAACAGATGAAAATTGGACAGTGAGAAGTGGTGTATGCTCCATAACTTGTATCCCAGGCACAATCTAATGACACTCTTCTCCTAGTAAAAACAACAGTTGCAGCAAAGGTTAAGGTAAACAGGTTTAGCTAATTACCTCTTAATCAAATCCAGTTATAATTTACTGCTGTCCTCTGAAGCTCTGTGCCTGCTAAACCATGGGCTTTGGTTGGATTAGCTTATCTCTGATAAATGCAGTGTGATTAATTTCTCCCACAGTACAGCAGCACGTAAATATCAAGTGAGAATAATATATGACCAAATAAACTCAGCTCACACACCATCCCACCAGAACTCTCCAAGGCCCCTACGTACCAGGCACTGAAATGGAATTTTTTTTTTTTTTTTTAACAGAAGGTGATGGTGGGGAAGAAATCATTTTTGTGTTATCCTTTGTTCCAGGGACAAGAAAGAAAACACCAGGAGTGAAAAACACTGGTGCTTTCAGGATTTAAAAAGTCACTCTTCATTCAAGTAATGTGCACTTCTGTGTGTGAAAATTCTTGCTACAAGTCAATCAGGTGTATGCATGTGACACAAACATGGATTTGTCCTATCAAGCTTTGAAACTGTGGCTGTGGACACCTCGAGTGCTTATTTTTTGTAAGTTGTCTTTCTAAAATATGAAATAGTCTGTTTCTCAAGGAAGTGAGAGGAAATAAAGGGAGGTCAATTAAAAATCCATTTGAAATGTTTATGTGAGATCTGAAACTACATATACTTCTCGAGTTTATACTTTGGTTTCAAGCTCAGGCTGGTTTAATCAAAACATTTGTTACTTCTTGAGCAAACTTTAGACTATTTTTTAAAGAAGCAGCTCAGAGGTAAAGTTCTGTGTCAAAATACTAAGGAAGCCATAATCCCCAGAGCTTTCCTAGAAGCCCTGTGAAATGCAGCAGTTTTGATTCAGCTGTAGTTTGTTTTTTTAACTTTATACAAATCCAAAACCTGAGGCAGACAGAAAATGTCTGCATGAAGTCCTTGCTGTGGCAGGAAGCAGCAGGGCTGGATATGTCTCTATGTCATCCTCAATGGGGTAGAACCAATTTATGTGATTTTAGATACAAATCTCACCTTGCTTTGGCATTAGCTTCACTTCAGTGCCACTCCTACTGCAAAGCAGCAAGTTGTTTTTAGTTTGCAAAATCATGATTTCCCCAAAACATTGCCCTCTCAGCACTGCAGGTTTGGATTGGACAGCAGGAAAAGTTTCTTCATGGAACAGGCTGCCCAGAGCAGAGGTGGATTCTCTGGAAGTGTTCAAAAATGTGTGGCATTTGAGGACATGATTAATGGTGAGCACAGGGATGGTGCTGGGTTGACAGCTGGACTTGATGGTCTCAAGGTCTTTTCCAACCTTCATGGTTCTAGGATTCTGTGTCCTTTTCCTGGAATGTTGGAGAACTGCTGCTACACTCAACAAACTTGAAAAAAATTTCCATTTCTTCATTGTCAACCACAGAGTGATTGGGTTTTCTTTTTCACTAGCAAATACCAGGACAAATTGTTTCTCAAATCTCAGCACCAGCCTATATTTAGTGTGTTGGGTATCCCCATGGGGACACCTTCCACTGTCCCAGGCTGCTCCAAACCCTGTCCAACCTGGCCTTGGACACTTCCAGAGATCAGGGGCACCCAGAACTCCTCTGGGCAATTCACACTTGGTCTCTGCTGCTCTACAATCACCAGGGTCCAATGTTTGAGGGGAGCAGTGAAAGGAAACTGAGAAACTCAAGCTGGGCACAGAAGGTTTGAGTATTTTCTAAACAAGGACCTAAACTTCCACTGATCTCTACTTTGCAACTCAGAAGCAAACATGGCATGTTTTCTGCACTGTTGAACTGGCCAACCTGTTACAGGAAGGCAAAATTCAAAAAGGAAGAGCTGGATGTAAAAGAGGTCCTGAAGTAGCTGTGGTGGAAAATGACTTTGAAACAGATCCACATCCGTTTGCAGAAATTATTAAATCCCTTCACTGGGATTGTTTCATAGTGACATGGACACTATAAATAAATGATGGGTTGTGTTATAGGAGCATTTATACCTTCTCTTTGCTGGGCAGAGTTGCAGTTGTCACTACCCTTTTGTTTTCTCCTGGTTACATATATTTTTTCCAGCTCTTCTGTTGTGCGCCTCATGAAAAGAGAGCTCAAGTTCAAGGCTGTGTGGGATTTTTCTCAAGCCATTGGAGTTACAGCCAGTAAGTAAGCATCCCAGCACACCGGCCAAATTAATTCCATCATCATCAAATGGAAACAAAGTGCCTGAGACAAAGTGACTGAGAGGTCAAGGAAATCTGCAGCTGAGAATCAAACCGGGGCCGGTTGGGAATTCAATACGTTAGAGGTGAACAAGGGGGCATTTTTGGAGCTTGGGGTACACTCCAGTGATTGCACGCAATCCTTCATGCTTCTTGTGGCTTTATCTCAGATTTATTGTTGACTGATGCACGAGATGAAACAACAAGGGCTGTTCTGGTATGTGAGTTTCCTTCTTTGAATTAATTCTGTGCCGCCGACGCTATCGCTGTATGAAGTGACTCCTTAGAAAACATTTTTAAATTCTACACCAGTGCAGGAAAGCTTTAGTGTATCTGACAGCTCTGGAACTGCCCAGTCAGAAGACAGGTCAGGGTTCAACCTATTAAACTTTTGGTAGCTGCAAGATGCGACATGCGCTGAATTGCCCATCCACCGACACAGACCTGATTGTTGCTTCCATTTCCTGATGCAGCAAAGGACAAAGCATGAAAGAAATTAATGCACACATTTTATCCCCTGCAGGGCTGACATCTTTCTGGCTGACTGATAAAAACCCCTCAGATGATCAGATAGGAGAACTTTCTCAGCTACATGGTTGGTTTGCCTCAGAGCAGCACTGTTCTTTTAGAGTCACTTCCAGTCAATGGCAGGTCTGGGAAAATAGGCAAAAACCCACAAGCTAGCTTTTGGGTGAAAACAGCTGTGTGATTTCAGTGCAATTGTAATCTGGCACCTTGAATTCGTGACCCTTTAAATTTGGTGTCATGTGAACCCTGATTACTCATCCCTTGTGGGAGAGGAGCCTATCTGAGAGGCTCTCACACTTCCAAACTGCCCCACTCTTCATGGCTTTAAGCCACATAAAAGTAATAACCTTTCCATAAGATACTGCTCAGTGGATCTTGGAAATGCCTTGGAATAGGACTTACTCAGCAGATTTGAATAAAACCCAATCTCTTGTTTTTACAGTGTCTGTGGATTTAAGTGTGAAATGTAACCATTCTGACAAAAATCTGTGCCTTTCCACAGCCCTGTTTCATATCAAACCTGGGGCATTTTGGGTGCCTGTTGTAGGATGCCATCTGGCTCTGTTCTGCCCTAACAGGGCACTGGGGTTGTGAACATTGTTCATGTTTCCAAAAAACATCTTCTGTACCTGCCCAAACCACCCAAAACAACCTTTCTAATCCTGAGTATTCTCCTCTGGCCTCCCTTCTTGCATGCTTGCTCCTATTTCTTTTAGCTCCTCTATGCACACCCTCACACAAAGTGGGCTCATAATTTAGTTAATCTTACCTCAGCCAAAATCTTCTTTCTGAGCTTTGCCTCTTGGCCCAGACTCCCCCTCCATACCAGATGTAGAGGAAATTCTGTGGAGAGGGTGATTTAACCTGTCACCATCCAGATGCAGAGTTAATTATCCTGGAAGGCTCCAGGACACTTCAACTTTTCATTGCTTTATTAGGGACTCATCTGTCTGGTCTAATCAGTTTAGATATCCTCCATAGCTAAGGAAGGCAAAAAAAGGTGCTTTAAGGTTTTTTTTCATCTCATGACTGAAGTTAGGGAGATAAATTCCTATCTGGTGTTCCCAGGGGACAGTGGGATTGCAGGGGGATGTGGATCTGAGGTCAACTGTGGCATCTGGCTATACTTGGGGTCCCCAGTTTGCTGGGAATTCCCATCCTGGAGTGACTGGCTTTTGAAGTCAGGACCCTCCAGTAAAAGTCTGATAGTTTTTTAGGAGGAACCTTGGCAAACAGAAACTGTTTTTTCAAAATGGCTCCTCTGTGGGACAATTAACTCTGTTGAGCTATGATAAATCTTTTTAAAACAGATAATTCTTGGCAGATGTTAAGAGAGTAAGTGTTGCATGTTATTTGCATTTAATTGTTGAATCCTATTGAGCTAAGTAAATTTTATCTTTCCTTTACTCTTCTCATTAATGCACAGAAATAAGTACTTCCTTTCCACATGGCCTGTTCAGTTTCACCTTGGCAGTATTCAAACCTAGTTCGTAAGGTTTGGAAAGACTGACTGCTGACCATGAAACAGATGAATTTGGAGGTATTGATAAGCATAACCTGCACTGGGAGGGTTCCATCAGCTGGAATTTCGAGTGCTTAGTTCCAGTGACACCAGCTCTGAAGAGCCTTTCACTTTTGAAAGAGCGTGGAATTCTTCTTTGGGCGTCTCTGGTGAAAAACACAAGTTAAAATGTATTTTTTGTGCTTTTCCCTGCCATTGTTCCTGTGGGGGAATGGTCTGTATGTTTATGGCAGCCCCTGACAGGTGGCACAGGGCTCTGTCACTCATTTGTCAACACCCATGGGCTTGTTGGTCTGTGATGCTCAAGGCACTGGGGAAAGGATGATGCTCTGACTCTTCTCATCATGAGCTGATCCAGGAATTTTCCTCATTGTGGGTCTTCTCCTCTGCTCCAGGAGGGCCCCAGATACAGCTCCATGGGTCCTGGTAGGAGCGAGCTGCTGAAAAGCTGAACCTAAATCCCCCCTTGTGAATCTATACCCTTTGTAGATGCCAGCTGTGCTTGGAAATTTGGCTTAGGGTCTTAAAATCACTTTGTAGATCCAGCCCTCAGGCACCTTTGACAATCCCTCCATAGGAAATGAGGTTTTTTTCACCCTAAGTGTGAAATAGGGTATAACTCTGACTGGTTTTAGTGCAGCTAAGATCATGTAGCACTTTTTATAGACTGCCAAAGGGTCTAAATATGGTCAGTAAACCAGAAGGTGTTTTAAGGGGAGTAGACAGAAAGGGGTTAGGTCTGCATGGGCTCATTGACATCTGTATTTAAGGCATGGGGGAGGTCCAGTGATGCCTTTGGGGAAGAATGCAGCTACTTGCACTTTATTTCATTCCTGCAATTTCAGTGCCAAGCCACTGGACTTGAGGAGAGATGATTCTTTTCCTTTTTCTTGCCCCTGAACACACAGGCAAGCAAATAATGAGGCATTATACGCTGGCCCACTGTACAGAAAACCAATTCATGAAGAGCTTGGCCTTTCAATGATTACTTTTACTTCCAATTCATTATTTTAAGCAAGTTGGGTTTTCAGCACTGAGCCTCCCCTAGGAGAAAAACAAACCAACACTTTCAGACATTAAGGTGTGTACAAGAATTTTGAAGCAAAACTGACTGTGGACCATTGAAGGCCCAAGCTGAAAACACCCCAAACTCTGCAGCTGAATGGATGAATGCTTTGCTGTAGAGAAGGAGCTCTGACAAGCAGGCTGCTGTCATCTACCTCTTGGAGCCTGAGGTCTCGTGGAGACAACAATCGCTTTTGTTTTGCCAAGGTAAAATATGTAACAGTATATTTGTTTTAACAAAGAAAGGTATCCTGTGAAGTGGGCTCCTGGGGACCTGAATTTTTACCATACGGACTCCAGGTTGCAACTGTAAGAAAGTTTGGGATGGTTTGTGGTCTACAGACGCACTGACAAATGTGTGATTTAATGTGGAGAAACACCAGCACAATGACCCTTTCACAGACCTCTTTAAAACATTATTGTTTCCTGTCTTCCAGCAGTCACTTCTGGAAACTCGAACGTAACGCTGAACCCTTCACTGGTTTTAATGTCACCTCCACATAACTGCTCCCCTTTGGAAAGAGATGCACAGGTGTTAATCTACTTATGCTTTTCATCTGTTTTAAAGGGGTCTACGAGAAAATGCTCTCTGTGTTTCGCATCCACCAGCTTCCTTTGCCTCGTGTTACAAGAAGGCTTTGTGAGCACTCCCGAAGAGTTTTTCTTTTGCAAGCCCCTGGAATCTTCAGAGCAATTGCTTCCTGAGTTTTATTTTGTGCAGCAAGGGCTGTGGGGAAGCCATATCAAAACCATCTTTGCTTTGAAGTTGGCAGATGTTTTCAGGAAGAGGGTTTTGTATACTGGGGCTGAGGAGATGGCAAAATTTCTTGTATCCACACAAAATCTCATTTGTGAGACTCAGTTGCATCTCATGCTTGTTGCTGAGGTCCTTAGATGACACAGCCACTAAAAATCTACTTTTACTACCAACTTACACCCTAGTTTACTTATTACTCTTGAGGTTTTTCACTCAGATTTTGGCATCAACAGGTGGGTGCATTGAAACCCTAGCACTGTGTGTTGTGTGTTTTCTTGTCACCTTTTTATGCTGCCTGAAAGGGGTTTAGTTGCTAAAGGGACACATGGTTAGGTTAAATGATGGACTTGGTGATCTTAAAGGTATTTTCCAACATGATTCTCTGATTCTATTGTGTGAACATGAAAATGTGAAGTTGTTGAAGCAAATGAGCCGTGTTCAGGGGGAACAAACTAATAAAATAGATATTTTTTTCCCCCTGACAGAGCTACAATTGCAGTTTTTCACTATCCTTCCTTGCAGCAGAAAAATTTATTTCCACAGAACTTCCTTGGTCAGCTCATTGGTTCAGCACCAGCCCAAGCCAGAGGGAGTCAGAGGGCACGAGGCTGCACCAAACATTTACACTTCAGAGGTACAACGAGGTGTCTGCACTCTGGAGAGCTCAGGCAGTGACACCAGGGAGCAAAAGTGCACGTGCTGGGGGTGTTGTGGCTGCCCAGAGCTGGCTTGGGCAGGGGCATTGCTCCTGTGCCAGGGCAGGTGAGGCCTCTGATGCTTTTTTTGGGCTTACCTAAAACCAGAGACCAGACAGAATTAAGATAATAAAACCAGATATATTTAATAAAGGGCCTTCAGGTACATTTAGGGCAGACAAAGCCTCCATAGGGGCTACACCCGAGATGGACAATGGACACAAGTTTTTCACACAATTGTAAGTTTGGTCCACTTACATTTCAGGGGTTAATCCTCCAATTCCAGCTTCAGGTAATGAAATACTATTTCCCCAGTTTGCTCCCCCCAATTCACTTTTGTTTACACTTTTGGGGCCTGAGGCTGTAGGGTGTCCTTGAGTTTCAGGCCCAGAGGGATTGTGTTGTCTGACCAAACGTGAAGACAGCAACTAACACTGTATGTGGAGGTCAGAGCTATACCCTAAAGCAGCACAGGATTTGAAAAATATAAAAGCTGAAATCTTAAGGCATCACCTGTGCCTGGATGGCACCAGGAATCCCCAGCCCCAGCCAGGAGTCTCTGACTCCTGTCAGGCATCAGAGCCTCTTGCAGGTGCTAGGGCACTGTCTGCTGGAGCTGCTGGGCTGTGCATGCTGCTTTTCTGCCCACCAGAGATCTGTCAGCTCCATGCCCACCATCTGCTGCTGTGCAGCCTCCCCTTTTATCACATCTGTTCGATTTGCCAGGGGCTGGGTGGATGAATGAGGTGTGATTGCTGTGAGCGCTGCTCAGAGGGGCAGAGGAGCTGGTCACTGAGGTCATGCTGCAGCTTTAGGGCCCTGAGAGTCCAGGCCCTGCTTATCAGACCCAGATAATATCCCTTTCTAGGTTTGCAGTTTGATTTCTGCATCTCATAACATCCCCCTGACTTGCCTCTGTGGATCACGCCTCCACATGTGCAGTGCTTTTATTTCAGGTACAGATGAGGCTGGGAAGTTTAAGGTCAGAGAGGAATTAAGCAGAACAAGATGTACAGTTCTTCTAGATGTGTGTTCTTTTTTTTTGATGTGAGCTTTCTACTCCTGTGCTTTATGCTGAATCAAGAGGTTTACCTAAAAATAAACATTTCAAAAATTAAAATAAAATTCCCCCATCTTTCCATAGCTCTTTGACTGTTCTGTCAGGAAAGCACAATAGAACAGAGCCAAACCTGATACTGGGTTCGTCAGTGACAAATTCAGATTTTGAAGGCGTGTTTGCTGAAAAGCCAGGAAACCTCCTTTTGAATTGCTTCAACAAATGTTTTATTTTAACCTTTAAATTCACAAAGAGGATCCAAGGACAAGGAGACCCAAACAACAGCTTCATAAATTAAGAAGTCAGTTTATTCTGTCACTGACAACTGAAAAAATCTCCTTTCTATGCTTTGTCTGTGCACAGCAATTAAATGTGGGTGTCAATTGGAGCCTCAGCTGAGGCATTAACAGCTTTTACTGTCACATAACAGTGTCAGAAATAAGTGAAGGGGTCTTCAGCTACACATGTGGACAAGAAGGAGAAGACAGTCAATGCCCCAAACCAGCTTAAAATAATTAATCTGGTGGCAGGAGAGAGGGAAAATCATCTTGTTCAGGATGGGGAAGACATGGGATCAGGAATGGTTCCTGCAGGTCAGCGTGAGCATGTCTGACAGGGAGGCAGGGCCACAGAAGGCAGGCAAGCATCACACTGCCACCCCAGGAGTGAGAAGAAACAGGTTCAGATTAACAGAGAAGTGCCTTGCCAGAAATGAAAAGCAAAAAGGGATTATTTAGCAGGATGTCTGACCTGATCCCAGCCATGAGCCTGAAAGTCAGGGGTGACCAGGAGATCCCAGGTGAGAGGGGGGCTGAGGGAGGAGACACAGCTTTGTTCCAGTGCCTTGGAGGTGGCAGCTGGCATTTCACAAGGAGGTACCACAGAGGTGGCCTGAGAGAAGACAAAATACTTTAGGTATGGAAAATAAGCAAAAGGAGACAAATCAGAGCAGAGAATATCTGCAAGGAGCCAGCATGGAGATGCCAGTGGAATTAATGGGAATGACAGATCTTCTGGAGGGGCACAGGGTTGCCTGAGCTGCAAGTAAGGATTTTTTAATGCAGGAAATAAAGAAATATATATAAAAAATGTGTAATGTTCTCATTGTAAAGGTCCCCTCTTTTCCCAAAGAACATAAAAGTGAGTACTGTGGCACTAGTTGCCATGATGGAGATTTATGTGAGGTATAAAGAATTCTGCAGCCAGCTGTGCTCTGTGATCTATCAAACAGGGACTCCTTATACGTGAAATAACACTGTACCTCACTCAGCACAGGAGAAATCACATAACTGTTTTCTGAGAAATAAAATACCACAGTCCTCCCATTATTACAAATAGCTCTCAGTTGCAACTGGGAAAGCTTGGAGATAGTTAATCTTTTGTCATGTTCTGCACAAATAGAGAAAAAACTGAATATATTTCCAGTATTGAATTACTTGTTCATATATTCCAAGTTAAAGATGCTAATTACTATCTGTATTTTCACAGCCTTATCTGATTATATTGACAAAAGGGCAGCCAAAATTCAAGATTAAGTTTCCAGATAATGCTAATAGATTCCTTTTCCCTCATCTCTCCTGTCTTTTGGCTGATTTTCATTCGTTCATTTGTGAGGCTCCTATTAGCCCATGGTTATTTCAACACAACATGCAACATAGATGTGGAATTTGATCTTGATGTTATTCTCCACTCTTTAAAATCTGACTTCAGATCTGTCTGTCGCCCGAGGAAAGCAGGAGAATGCAAATAATGATCTGAGATTCAAGAAAACAAACAGGCAGAGAAGCAGGAAAGCCTGCTTTGGAAATGCCTGCTGGAAAGGAGGCGTGGAAGGAAGGTGACAAGGAGTCACAGAGATGTGTTCCACTCCCTGTCAGGATGAGAGAGCCAGTCAGCAACACACCCTGAAAACCTCCCAGAGCACCTCTCATGTCAGTGGCCTTAATACTCTCTATGGGATGTGTGAACTGCAAAAAGGCAGAAAAAGACAGCAGTTCTGTCAGTGCTTTCAGAGTTATTATCAGTTTTGGGATTAGAGACTCAGCTCCCAAATTTTACGCTGAGGTTGAAATCACATTTTGTGTTAAAAGAAGGGTACATTGCTGTAAAAAACCTGTTTACAAGAGGCTGTGTCTGTCAAAGGCTATGGCAAAAAACCCACTATTATTTAAATTCTCGTGCAGCTGCAGCCAATGCTCTGATCATCAAGATCTTTAGATGACTACTGTTGGCGCTGGGGAAATTATGATTTTTGTCTTATTTTTGTCAGAATTAGTGGCAAGCCATAGCTGGTATCAACTTATTCCACTGGCTGATCAGATTTCCAACCATTTGGGCATTTTAGCCATTTGGGATTTTCAACATTAGGAAGATGCTGATGTCCTGCAAGTGCCTTCATACCTCCAGAGTCCAGAAGCTCACTGGCACATGTGTGGGTGTGTATGCTTTGAAATTAAGGTGGTAGGAGTTTCTGTGGAGACAAAAGTAAAATCATGGGGTGGAGAAACACCTGAGGGAAAAGAAGAATAGGAATTCATGGGCTGTGACTGCCAGTTCTGGGGGAATGAAATTTGCTCCTATGTGTATTTGCCATGTTTGTATAATCTTTTCCCAAAAGGGACCAAGCTCTGACTGTTCCTTACACTCAAGGAGACTTTTTACAAGAAGAATGATGGAAACCACCTTTTTTTGCTTCTCAGACACGGTGAGAACACCAAATTACATAATTGTGTCAAGTACATGTTCTGTCTCAAGCCCTGTACCTCGGCTGCTGCACATGGAAAAGTGAAATTGGGGAAACGGAGATTATTGTTTCCTATGGAAGAGCTGTAACACTCAGGAAATCTATATCCCATCTACTGAAGGCTTGTTTGTGTGGCTCAGTCCTTGGTGAAAAATGTGATTAATCTATTCCCACAGCTCTTGCACACAGAGCTCCCTCCTCCTGGTGTTTCTCTGCCCTGCTTGCCCTGGCAGGAGAGGATTCCTGTGCAAATCCAGGCATGGTGAGCTGAGATCCATTTCCCCAAACCTGGGGAGGTGAACATATACACCAAGACATATTCCTCCCCTTGCATGAAGGAGAAAGTTCAGGTGGAAGGCTCAGAAGTAGAGTTTTTTTTTTGGGTGATGGCAGGAGGGCTGTGCTGAGTGAAGGCTGCACTGCTGGGGCCGTTCTACTTCCTCCTCCAAACTTGCACCTATGAACACTCCTAAAATTTTTTTGCAGACTCATTTTGACTCCAGTCAAAATAAGCATGCAAAAAAAAAAAAAAAAAAAAAAAAAAAAAAAAAAAAAAAAAAAAAAAGAAAAAAGAACCTACCACAACTTTGCCTGCCCCAAAAGGCATTTTAGGGGATTTGCACAGGTGGGAGCAGCCTGGGACCTGCCAAGAGGACCGTGCTGGGACACTGAGGGTGGTCTGGGGTCACGGGGGGCTGTGCCTGGGACCCCTGGCTCAGGTCCTTGCCCAAGGGCCACCATCTGCCCAGGGCACGGGGGACAGGCTGAAATCAGTCAGCTCCCTTCCAAATGATTTCATTTCTTCAAGGAAAACAAGGTCAGATGGAGGTTTTTTGGTGTGGGTTTCACTCGTTCTGGCTGGTAAAAAAAGGAGAAATAAGTTGTCATGGATCCTGAAACAGGAGCAGAGGATCTGGAGCAGGCAGAGTCCCCTGAATGAGTGACTACGTGTGCTAGTTTGCTTCCCTGGCAAAAACTGGAAACAATCTGTCCTTCTTTAGATGGTCCAAAAACCTACTTTAAAAATCAAACATTGAGGTTGGGTTTAGTTCAAATTATTTGCGGTGGATCCATTTTATATTTTCCAAAGGATTTGTAGCCCATATACATATATATGGCTTTATATTAAATATTTTATGAAAATAATGAAAACACTGGTGAAACCACCTCTGAACTGATCACAGAATTCATTGGTTGACTGAAAGCAATATTTTTCATTATACTAAGAAGACCAACAGTCAGAAATTGGCAACAATATATTTATTTAAATTATGTCCTAAAGTGCTGATATGGAAAGAATAAAATAAAAAGTGTGCATTACTCAATGTAAATGCTTTCACAAACCAGGGCCATTTTTGGAGAGAAATATTTCCCACCTTAGCTGCCCACCTGAAAATTTTACTGATTAATTTAGGAATGTGTGTGTTCCTGTGTGCTGGTATCAGAAATTTGCTCTTCCAGCTATCTGCTTTCATTATCACTCTTCTTACTGCCATATCTGCAGATCTGTGTGCTGCTACACCCACAGCCTTGGCACTGAAACATCAAGATTCTGTAAAACAAAACAGTTTTTACATTGGTACCTGTTCCAGATGAATTATACATAAGATTTTTAGCACTGCCATGTTGTGTGTGAGACGTGCACAAATGCTTTAACATCCTTTACATAAGGGCAGGGGGAAAAAATTACCTGTTTGTGGTAGGCCAGCAGGGGCCAAAGCTGGGATTTCTGGAGAGAGCTGGCTTGTAAAACTGTGACTTAATAAAAAAGGAGAGGCCAGTTCCTCTTAATCATGAACCTGTGTTTACAGGCTGCCTTTCTACCATTCCAGGTAAATAATAGTAATAGTAACAATAGTAATAATAATAATAATAGTAGTAATAATAGTAATAATAGTAATAGTAGTAGTAGTAGTAGTAATAGTAGTAGTAGTAGTAGTAGTAGTAGTAGTAGTAATAATAATAATAATAATAATAATAATAATAATAATAAAAATGACGTGGAAAGGCATTGATTAGGGCATGTGTGGCAGACTGCTGCTGGTACAACATCCAAGCATATCCAAACATGCTGCCCAAGGCACCCTGAACCCTCTGATTCCAGGATTTCCGACTGTTTTCACTCCAGGAGCTGGATCCAGAGAGCACTAGAGGGCAGGCTAGACTAGAGTTACCCCCCCAAAACAGCAATAAAAGGATTCAAGTGCACAATTGCACTCCAAAATACAGCTGGAACCAGAATGAAAGCCTCGCATCCTACTAAAAGCCTTTAAGGGGAATCAAGCCACTTGACGAGGATTATTTTGCTCTTCTTGGGGCGTTTTATTTCAGAGCACAATGACAAGTGGCTCTGCGAGGAAGCAGGCATGGGCTGGAGGTCGGTGCAGCTCCCCTGGGGGGTTTTCTCTTCCCTCCCCACCCGAGGGGATGCTGAGAGCCTGTGCTCCTCCATCCTCCTCCTCCACCCTCCCTGGACCTGTTCTGGACCACGCTTGTACAACAAGCAGCTGGCTGTTTAAATTTTTTAATTGATTTTATTCTGTTTTGCTGTTGATGTCCCAATTCTGCAAGCGTTCCTATCTGCAAAGCTGTGTTTGCTTCTGCCTCACCCACTCATTGGGGCAGAATGAGGAAAAAATAAGAATTAGGGCTGAGCTCAGGGTGGCCTTGCAGGGCCTGAAGGGGCTGCAGGAAAGATGGACAGAGACAATTGACAAGGCCTGCAGGGACAGGACCCAGGGAATGGCTCCCAGTGCCAGAGGGCAGGGCTGGGTGGGATCTTGGGAATGAGGAATTGTTCCCTGGCAGGGTGGGCAGGCCCTGGCACAGGGTGCCCAGAGCAGCTGGGGCTGCCCCTGGATCCCTGGCAGTGCCCAAGGCCAGGTTGGACACTGGGGCTGGGAGCAGCCTGGGGCAGTGGGAGGTGACCCTGACGTGGCTGGGCTGGCACTGGGTGATATTTAAGTCCCCTTCCCCACTTCCAACCCAAACCCTATAATCTGATCCTGTGGTTCAGTGAGTTGGGGTGCTGAGCTGAGCCCTCCAACCCTGCAGGGAATCACTCCAGTCTCCCAGTTCTGCAGAACCCAAACTGCAGAGACCCACCCTGGGTCCCCCCTGGTGCTGGGATGTGATTCCTTCTCTCCTCACACCATCAGGTACCACAGCTCTGAGCTGGGCAGGGGGCAAGCTGCCTGGTCTGGTGGCATGGAGACACTGACTGAGGAAAAAAATACTGGTTATTGCCAGTATAATCCAGGATATTAATTTATTAAAATAAATTACCCCTGCAGCAGTTCACACAGGAGCCACAGGGTTGGAATGGAAGTGGATATATGGTGGAGTTTTTTTTGTTTTGGTTTGGGTTTTTTGTTTTGTTTGGTTTTTTTTGGGGTTTTTTTTTTGTTTTTTTTTGTTTTTTGGGTTTTTTTGGTTTGTTTGTTTGTTTTTTTTTGTTTTGTTTGTTTTATTTTGGTTTGGGTTTTTTTGTGTGTGGTTATTCTTTGGTTTTTTTAGGTTCTTTTTGGTGGTGGTGTTGTCATTTTTGTTCTCTCTCTTGCATTTCATTTTCAGCCCTTATCACTTTCAGTTCAGATTAACCAACCATCCCAAATTGTCAAGGAAACCTTAGGACTGGGAAGTGATATACTTTAAGCATACCACTTTTAAAAAGCATATCCTAACTGTGAAGGAGATGTGTTTTTATCCACCCCTCAGTCAAGACACATTTTCTGTTTATAGTGTGTTTCTTACCACTCTGTCCAGCTTGAAAGTGCCTTTAAGAGCTCATTCCAGCATTTTTGAGGCCAAATTTGTCCCTGGTATTACACAAATTATTGAAACTCTCTGGTCTTTGGTCAGAGTAAAAGTGATCTGCATTAGGATTACAGGTTCAAGGTGTATTTCCTGGTTTCTAATGTTGTCCTTCCCAGATTCTCCCACTGCTGGTCAGCCTATCTAGGCTATCTGTTCCTCTTCTACCTTCCAATGCCAAACTGGAATAATTGGCCTGGATAGAAAACAGAATCAACCAACTTTCATAGCACTGCCAGGGACGCATAATTTGAAAAGTACACTGCTCTGCCCTGTTTTTTCTGACTCAGCAGTGATGGACAGAACAAGATGAATTATCAGTGTCTCCTCCTATTTTCATTTTTTCTCGGGGCTTTTCTTTGCGAGTAGAACAAATCCTGAGTTCCCATGATAAACAGGAATTTAGCTGAGCACCAGCCAAATAAAACCTCCCTTAACACCTTCAGATTGTGCCCTGACTGAACAAACATCCTGAAGGGGGTTTTCTGAAGCTTTCTGCCTTCTCTTGACCTCGTGTCGTGGGAACTGGAGGAGGTTTGATATTGGTTTTTGGGGAGTGGGTTTGTTTTGGTGCTGAGTTCTCAGTGCACCACACAATGCCTCGCACCACGACACCCTGAGCTGGTGGCTAAGCCAGGCTGAGGTGTGCCCTCAGAGGGATGGTTACAGCACGGGGAAGAAGGTTTTCCTGCTAAGGAGAGGTCAAAAGCATCAAAAAGTTCCACTTTTCCTTGTAAAATTTGCAGTTACCTGCTGTGGCGTTGGGGATAGAAGTGAGAGTGCAACAGCAGATGAAAAATGGAGAGCACACACTGCATCTCTGTTGGAGATGGTGGATTTTGAGGGCCTGGAGCGTGGCCAGAGAGGAGAATGGAGCTGGGGAAGGGGCTGGAGAATTCCTGAGGGAGCTGGGAAGGAGCCTGGAGAAGTGGAGGCTCAGGGGGGACCTTGTGGCTCTGCACAGCTCCTGCCAGGAGGGGACAGCCAGGGGGGTCGGGCTGTGCTCCAGGGAACAGGGACAGGAGCAGAGGGAACGGCCTCAGGCTGGGCCAGGGCAGGCTCAGGGTGGGCACAGCAGGAATTTCCCCATGGAAAGGGGGCTCAGGAACTGCCTTGGAACTGCCCAGGGAGGAATGGTGGAATCACTGTCCCTGGGACAGCTCCAAAAGAGTGTGGATGTGGCACTGGGGACATGGGGCAGTGCTGGAGGAGTGGCTGGGCCTGGTGAGCCCAGAGGGCTTTTCCAGCCTAAAATAAGCCTGGGATTGTCTAAACCCAGCTCCAAGGCCAAGAGCAGGACTCTCACTCACGCCCAGCTGAGGATGAATTAAATACCTGACCATCATCAGAGTGCCTTTATTTGCTGTCTTGCACAGCTCCATGGAGTACCAGAGAGGTTTTTTGGTGAGCCAGCTGCCTCCTGGCTCTCAAGGAATCCATACCATATTGCCCTGAAATCCTGTATGAGCACAGCTAATCCGTGAGGTTTTACAGACGAGATGGGCTGTTACTGCCCAGCCCTTCTGAAGTTCTCCTGCAGAGCCCCACACTCCATTTTAAAAGAATTATTCCCTGTAAATAAATTTCAGCAAAACTTAGCTTATTTAATTTAAAATAATTATTCCCTGTAAACTTATTTCAGCATGAACTTAGCATCTTTATGAGGTTTCACTTCACCCTTGTGCTACTGAATTGCAATTTAGACTCCTTTTACTACAGCACCTCTTCCATGGATCATTAGAGAATTGATCACCTCTGTGCTATATTAAACAAGCTTATTATTATAAATTATAGATTATTTATTATACATTAGATATTAAATATAATAAACTACAGCAGTAATATATCTTAAACAATGTATCATGCAAAATTCATAATAAAGAAAACATCATATACTATCTGCAATATAAAATACATCATACATAATGATATTGCATAATGTAACATGCAATACATAATAATATAATATATGCATACACAGTGCCATATATAGGACTCTAATTATTACAACATAATAGATGCATTTTTATATTATATATTGCATTTTACATATTATGTATTACATATTAATTAGCAATATATGACTAATATTACAGCATAATACTATGCATTTATATAGCATAGGCAATATTTGTAGCTATTATATTTCTATATTAATAATTATTTATTTTACATGTAATTTGTAGTGCATAATTTCATATGGAGTAGTAGATAACATTTAGTATAAAATTCACCATATATATCATAGTATGTACTTTATATACCCTACATATGGTATGTAGCAATGATTGCATTGCTATACATCCTATATAGGGTATATAAATTACATAAATTATATTACTTGCATTTTACACCCACGTTTGACATTTAAAACTTCTTGTTTAACATTTGTTCCTTTGGGTCAGTTTTCAAAATATTGTCCAGTTAGGTGCATACAAAGGTTTCATTAAATCCCAGCTTTTCCACTTTCAGAACGTTGATCCAGTATTCTTCCTCTTGCAGGAAGAAGGTGTAAGAGCAATGAGGGAATAAAAGTGTGAATGAGGTTGTGGTGAACAGCTCTGGTGGACTTTAGTCACTGTAGAATTATTTAATTTCCTGTGGTTTTCTCGGTTGGTTAGTTTGTGGTTTTGTTTTTGTTTTTGTTTTTGGGTTGGGTTTTTTTGTTTGTTTGTTTGGTCGATCTGAATGACAGTTTCTTCAGAATGAAGAAACAGCTCTAATCCATGAATTGCAAATAATCAAAAATAACACATTACATGTGAATTACACTCAGAGTAACCCATTTTCCTACAGAGAGCCTAAATTCTCCATTAATGAAGTCAAGATTACGTGCTTGAAGCAAAAAACTATTCTTGAAGTCATTCCAGAGGCCTCCCAATCCCATCCCTTAAAACCTGTGCTTACACAACACCCACGTTACACAGCCCATTCTTGTTTTTGTACTTTTCCTTGTAGGAAAAGCAGGCAATGTTCCTGCCATTTAATTACAAGTTTGATCCTTGTTCTCAGGAGCAAGCACCAGCTATATGACTGGACGATTTGTGGCACGTTGGGCAAACGGAACCTAATCCTGGGTAAATATTTTAAAAGTTCTCCTTATTTATAAGGGTGATTCCCTGGGGGAGGCAGAGCCTCTCAGGGCAGGAGTTAATTCAGAGCCAGGGCAGAGCAGCTGATTTTTCCTGTCACCCAACGCTGCTGAAATGTTGATTGATTCAGGAGCTGCTCTGGGAAGTGACGGCGCTGATGTTTAAAATAAAATAAATAAATAAAATCACAGGCCCTCGGTAGAATACACAGAGAAGGGAATGCCACAGCAAGGTCCAATCCCAGCTGAGGTGTCACACAGGAGAATTGCTGAGGAGGGAAAAGTGCCTGGGGGTTTTTTTGGGCAGATTTGTGCTGTTTGTCCTCGCTCTGGGCGCGCTGGGGCTCGTCAGGAGGGATGCGCTTGGAGACCTCCTGCTCGAGGTGGAGACTGTTCATGGGGTAAAATAATGGATTTTAGCATCCCACAGACCTGCCTGGGGATACTCAGCACTTTGGGAAGGGGCATGCTCTGAAAAACAGATGAAAACCAGCAGGGGAGTGATTTACACAAGAACTGCAATGAATTGGAATATTTTCTATCCACAACTTGGTCAATATCAACACAATTTGCACACTTTCTACTTAGCACCACAGCAGTTGGCCCAGACCTCTCCATGGTGACATCAGAGAGGAGCAGAAATGCAATTATCTTGGAGAAAATTCAGATTTAATCTTCCCAAGGCACACTTTCACTGTTAAAAAGAAATTAGTGTTAATAAAATAAAAAAACCTTAGTGTGCTGGAGATACCTGCCTTCAATCTTTAATAAAAAAATGTTCCTTCATTGAAATAATACTGTTCTCAGAGTTCAATTTTTTTTTTTTAATAAAAAGTTAAGCTTTATTTATAATGACCTACTGCAAGGAAGCATCAATACTTTTTGCCATAATTTTAAGCAAAAATATGTGTGGAAATTAAAAGGTATTAGAATGTCATTTTTAATATTGAATCACAATTTATAACTTAAGTTTTGGAGGAAATGTTAAAGAACTCTAAAAAAAAAAAGGTTTGCAGCAGAAGAATAACTTGTGCTGGAAAAAATTAAATACCTTTAATTTTTTTCATTAAAAATAACAAATACAAGCCTTCCCTTCCACATGTTCTGCCATGGGAAATATTATTCCCAAGGTTTGGCTCTTTGGTGTGTTGTTGTCCCTGTGCAGAAAAGTCAACAACAATCATCTTTATCATAAGCAAATTGTAGCATCTTTTTATTCTTAGTTATTGCTGCAGTGTTTTAGGATTGTCCCTGGAAGTGCCTCTGGTTCTCAAAATGTCACATACAGAACATCAGAAGAAATCCTGTCTAAAGTTTTAATTTTCACTGGTGTTGTAGGGATTCTATTTTTTTAAATTTTAAGCATTTAAGCCTTGAGCACAGGAGCGGGAGGCACTTCTGGCAAAACAGGTGAGTTTTTATTGATCCCCTCATTGCAGGGCTTACCTGAGGAGAGAACACAACTGTGCTTGGAACCGTGGAAACCCTTTGGGATGAGTTTTGGCCCATTAAATCCAGTAAGTGATGCCTTTTTGGGGCTGCCTAAAAGCAGAGGCCAGACAATGAAGGGAATTAAAAGTGGTTATATTTATTGAAGGGCCTTCAGGTACATTTTGGGCAGACAGAGCTCCCCAAGGGCTACACCCAAAAATGGACCACAGGTCACAAGTTTTCATAATTTTATAATTTTTGTCCATTTGCATACTGGGGGTTAATGTTCCAATTACAGCTTCAGGTAATGAAGTCATTTACCCCAATTTTCTCCCCCCAACTCACTTTTGTTTGCATTTCTGGGCCCTGAGGCAGTGAGGTGTCCTTGATTGCCAGGCCTGGAGAGGAATTGTTGTGTCTGCCCAAAATGGGACAGCAGCAGCTCACACTGGGTATGGAGTTTAGAGTTATACCCTAAAGAACTGCAGGATTACAAATATATGAAAAATGTAAAAGCTAAAATCCCAAGGCATCACCAAAAATCCTTTTTATTCCCATGGCACCAAGGTTTCATTCACAGTGAAAGAAGGTTCTTGCCTGGGAACTCGACACCTCAGCACCCAAACCTCCTCAGCCACCATCCCACAGTGTAAAGGCTCCGACCAAGGACTCAAAACCAAACACAACCCAAGGATGGGGCCCCTGTGGCAGCCCAAGTCCCTTTGTCTCTTCTCTGGCATTCTTTGCAGGCCCCTCCATTTCTAGTGGGAGTCTGAGAAATGACAAATTCGTTATTATGATTAGTTTTTTTTTGTCTCTCCTGGTGTTTCTGGGCAGAGGCAAAGGCTGTTGTGTGTCACTGCTGGTATCACACATTTAGACACAAGGACGCTGACTTCATTTAGTGTTGGACAACTCCTCTCCCTGCAGTTTATTGTTTGCTTGGCTGTGGGCTTTCTTTCTTTCTTTTTCTTTCTTTCTTTCTTTCTTTCTTTCTTTCTTTCTTTCTTTCTTTCTTTCTTTCTTTCTTTCTTTCTTTCTTTCTTTCTTTCTTTCTTTCTTTCTTTCCTTCTTTTTCTTTCTCTTTCTTTCTTTCTCTCTTTCTTTTCCTTCCTTTCCCTTCCCATTCCTCTTTTCCCTTCCTCTTTCCATCTTCTCTTCTCTTCTCTTCTCTTCTCTTCTCTTCTCTTCTCTTCTCTTCTCTTCTCTTCTCTTCTCTTCTCTTCTCTTCCCTTCTCTTCTCTTCCCTTCTCTCTTCTCTTCTCTTCTCTTCTCTTCTCTTCTCTTCTCTTCTCTTCTCTTCTCTTCTCTTCTCTTCTCTTCTCTTCTCTTCTCTCCCTGCATCTTTTATCTCCTCTTTTCACATAGGAAACCCCCAAGCTCAGTGTCTGCAGTGCTCTCAGCTTTTAAGGTTTTCAACATGCCTTATATTTGAAGCCTGGATAATTCTGCTGCCTGAGAAAATTCACAGGTGGGCACATACTGTGTCTCCTTTGTGGTGGAGATGCAGGGCTTCTGAAAGTGGAGGGGGCAAAAATTCGAAGTGAAAGAACCTGGCTATTCCTCTATTTTCCTTTCAAAGTGCCTCTTGCTTCTCCTGATACATTTCAAAGGCAGCATGATGACTCCACTTCATTTATGGGTTTAACGTGACAGCTTCCACCTGAATTAACTTTTCTAGATAGGAGATACAAATAAATCATGCTGCCAACCCAGCCTGCCCATCCCTTCTTCTGGCAAGACCTTTTCTTGCCCGAGGTGAATTTACATCTGCAGCAGGTTTGTGTGAAAAGTTAATATTTAATTGTGTAAAAAGTTAATAAAAGCAGTTTCAGTCAGAAAAAAAGGGGCAAAGGTCTTGGGTATGGAAGTTACCTGGCTACCTCAGCTATCTTATTGGCTCTTCCCTGCAAATGTTGTCTCAGTTGTAACCCAAGGGCATCACACCCACCAGTTAAAGCACATTCACTGTGTTCTGTCTGCCCATCCACATGGTATTCCTTGGGAATTCCTCTGAGAGGCAAGGAAGAACTGGCAAACTCCTAAACTCCACATTTCCAAGTGTTTGGTCCATGTTCTCCTGCAGAATGTAAACAGGTGAGGCTCTGATCCATCTGCAGGGTTCCAAAAGCAATCCAGCTGATCTTTTCACTCCTCTTTTTCAGGCAATTTGTGCTGTATCCCATTTGTGGTATTGTGAAGCTTTAGAAGAATGGATTATTGAAACTCTCGAAACTGTTTTTTAATCACATCTCATCCTGTCAGCAGATTGCCTGTTTCAGTAGGCTTCTGCACATTTCAGTTCCACCATTGTTCCCAGAGCTCAAGTGGAAACAAGCCAGGGATGGCTGAGAAACATTAAAGGAAAATATGAGCAAAATAATCATCCTAAGCCAAGTGTTGGTGGGAGGTGCTATGCAAAATGGGGTAAGCCCATGTTCCTACAATAAAACATTCACATGATAGAGGATAAAGAGGAGTCACAAATAATGGTGGGAAAGCCTTCTGTAAAGAACCTCAAGAACAAATGTAATTACCAAAGGAGTTTTTAATTGTGGGGAAAAGAACTTTGACCAGCCTTTCCTATGGTTTGGAGTGTTTACCAACGGTGCACTTACAACTGCTCAAGCCAGTGGGAACCAAAGGCTATAAAAGTGTCAGCAGAGGGAGGAGGAGCCTCTGTCTGTGCCTCCAAGGGCATTTTGGTAGTGCTGAACTATCCCCCTCACTCACCCAAACCTGATTCATCTTGTGCCTAGAGCAGTGTGTGATGTAACCTTGCCATATATATGAAATATACCTATTAAAAAAAACCTCTTTTGTGTCTCAAGCTGGCTCTCCACAGTTCCAGCTGGTGTTCCCTCCCTGTTCCCAGCAGCATAACCCATGTGGTCTAATGGAGGGTGGCAGGGGGTGGAACAAGAGGAGATTTAGGGTCACTTCCATTCTATTCTATTCTATTCTATTCTATTCTATTCTATTCTATTCTATTCTATTCTATTCTATTCTATCCCATCCCATCCCATCCCATCCATCCCATCCCATCCCGAACCCGGCCTGACAAAAATCACAGCACTCTTCACATCCATTTTGCAAATCCCTGCACCATTCCCATCACATTAAGACCCACGCTGATGTGGTCAGGGCTAAGTTATTTGCTATTAGCTAGAAATTGTATTTTTATATAAGTCATAGTGTCACAAGGATATATGATCATCTTTGCAAGTCTCAAGATAAATCACAATATTTCTTAATTTTATTTTTAGCTGTAACAGTCTGAAATATTCCTTGCCATAAAGGAAGTGAAGTCACAAAAGACTGTAAGCCAAATGAAATGAAGTCTGGGGAAGATCTCTTTGAAGAAACATACACTAATTGGGCAGAAAAAAATACTGTTCCTGGTCCCAGTGACTAGAAATCTGGAAAATTTATCATGTACAGAACTACAGCTTCTTTCAAACACGGTATGTAATCCCCATTTAAATATATAAATTCTGTGTAATATTTGAATGGAAAAGGTCAGCATTTTCATGGGTGAATTGTGCCATAGAGCCTGGGGCCTATTTCTGTGCTAAACTCCACATCCTTTTACAGTCCTATCATAGGACTGGCTGTACAGAAAGCTCATTGTTTGCAAGCTGCAAAGAGAAGCCCACTCCTTCACGAAACAAAACAGCTTTTAACTCTGTGGCACATCCCTCAGCAGAAGCATGTCCACAGAATGGCAATTCATCACTGAGAAATGGCAAGTGGGCCGGGGGACTTGACAGCAGTGTCCTCTGGAAAGACCCACTTCCAAAAATCGCCGCTTCCTCGGCCAAAAGAAAGCTGAAAAAGCCCCTTGTGGCTCCTTGCAAGGGACCCTGCCCACTGCAGTGAGCTTCCAGACAGCTGCCAGTATTTATCTCACTGAGTCCTTCATTTCA
>VYZP01023157.1:0-10647 GCA_013400635.1 Hypocryptadius cinnamomeus | reverse complement strand
CAGATCAGGGGACATTCTGAAATATAATTATTAATAAAGGAACTTCTGGGGCATGGTTGCAAACCACTCAGCTGAAGGTCCAATATAATTGTGATCTTGAGGACTGTGGAGCAGAATACACACACACCTACATCATTTTCTTCTCCTGTCTGCCATGCTGGGGAATTGTCATTTTTCTGCTCATTTAAAGGAAAAATAAAATTTTCACTACCTGAAAGTGTGACTTCTCATGGGAGAGATCCTTCCTGGTAAAACCCAGGACAGTGAGAGCCAGGTTTGTGGCGTTGGGAACTCGCTGCAGCTGTTTTTGGGGTTGTGCTGCTTTTGGCTGGGTAGAGCTCCTCTTCCTCCCAGTGGCTGCTGTGGGGCAGAGTTTGGGTTTGTGCTGAGCACAGGTTGGTAATTCAGAGATGTTTTTATCATTTCTGGGCTCACCCAGAGCCGAGGCCTTTTCCTGCCCCTCGTGTGGGAGGCTGGAGGGGACAGGGCCAGGACAGGTGGCCCCAAGTGACCCCAGGGATGTCCCAGCCCGTTTGGCACCGTGCCCAGGGTGGGAGGAGGGCAGAGGGAGGAAGGGGATGTTGGCAGGGGTGGTGCTTGTCCTCAGGTCACTGTCACAGGTGAGGGGCCCTGCCCTCCGGCAGGTGCTGAAGGGGAGGCAGGGAATGAATTCCTCCTCCTGCTTTGCCTGTGTGCACGGCCTTTGCCTTGTCTTTATTTCAACCCACGACTTCTCTGTGCTTTACCCACCCAGTTCTGAAGAGGAGACATCCAGCTGCTGATATGGAGTGAAGTAAAAAAAGGGTTGTTTGTGATTCAGCTCTTTGTCCACCTCCTGCAATAGCATCATGGATTTTTATTGATATCCTCACACAGGGCACCAGTTTTTGGGTTCTTTTTTTCTTTTTTTTTAGTTCTATTGGGGTTGGGATTGAAGGCATTTGAGACAATAGTTCGTGTTCAGACTCAGGTGTTTATTATCAGTGTTACAGATTCATAGCAGTGAGTTCTGTAGTCCTTTATTAGTAAGGCACGAAATAGCTAACTATCTTTTATTACAGGGTCTTTTAAGGCTAAACGAATCCAATTAGGAAATGACACTTAAATTATTTTTCTTTTTAACCCAATAACTGATCACTCAAAGCTTGCAATGTGGACTTTTCTGTCTAATTACAAAATACCACCCAAACCCATGGAGAAGAAGGAAGAAGAAAATGAAGAAGAAGGACCAGCATCTGCCCTAAAACCTCCATCTTGCGTCATATCTATTTCTATATTCTAAAACCCCAAACTCTAAGTTTTCCACCCTGTGATATCACACACTTCTAACCAACTCCACACCCGTAATCCCAGTGTTATTAATCAATTTTGGAAGCCTTCTCCACAGCCTGAGGTCGAATGCAGTGTTCTCTTGTGGGTCTGTGCCTGTCAGCACAGAAAGTTTAAAATTCTCAGCACCCCGGGTTCCAACAGGTCTAGATCAATTAATGTGAATGCTGTTAATTAATCACCAGTCTTAGTTGTAGTTCAAGGTTTTATTGGGAATCTCTGGTCCTTCTACTCATGGAACTAGAACCATGTAATCATACAAGTGTCAAAAGTTGGTTTTCACAGAATGGACTTGCAGGAAAATCCAGCTGATAATTTAGCTAAGAAAAGGAATTTTTTTTAAAATTTTGAAATATATGAAACAAATTTTTTTAAATTGGCAAAGCATATTGTCCTTTAAAAAGAAATTTTTTTAACCTTTTTTTTTCAAATAATGTAAGTTCAGAAGATGAAAAGATCTTCTGAGATAAAAGAAAGATGTGTCTTGTCTCAAAATGTAACGTTTTCTGAGTGACCCTTAAAAAAACAAAAAAATGCCTGAAGATCTGTCTTTTCAGCCTAACCATCTTTGCTTCCTCTTTTAAAAAAAACTGTTCATCAAAAGACAAGAATTGTTTTTCCCCAGGTACAATTAGGACCTCCTGTGCTGTCATCTACACTAAAAGCTGTCTTTGTCTCATATCTTCCTGAACACAAAGCCAAGAGATTAAAAAGAGAACCTATGCAAAACAACTGCTTTGTTGGGCTAAACTTTCTAATGGTTAGAAAAAAAATGTTAGGGAGATATTTTGTACCTTACCCTGAAAGTTGTGGAGGAGATCATTGACGTCTCCCTACTTTGCAGAATTCAGCTGTAAATGTTCAGTTGCTCTGTTACTGCCTTCTGACTCCTGCCCTCATACTCAGATAAGATTTTTCTTGGGATTCCAGGAAGAAAGGACTGCCAAGTGCTTGGATTTGTTTTTTACAACCACATTTAAACTGAGGCTGATTTTTGCAGAGGTGCCTAGGCGATCCAGATGCTCCTTTTCAAGAAAAACGACCATTTACTTGGAATTACCAGATAAAATGCTTTCACTCCATTCAAGAATAACATCTTTTTACATATTCAGAGTACTAGGGAAGAGTGTGGCGTGGGTAATTTTGCTTTCTTCATTTGTTTTATGTATTCTGTACAAGGAAGAGGAGTCTGGATCTCGCACTACAGGTGGGAGAGGCAGCTCAAGTTGTCTCAGACAATGAACAACAGGGAGGAGGAATGCACCCACAAAACCAGCCAGGAGAAGCATTTCTGCCCACCAGAGGAGAATTCCTCTTGGCCAGCTGTGATACCATTTAACAAGGACAGCTCTCTGGTTTGGGGAGTGCAGCATGTGCTCTCCATGCCTGATTTGCAGCTGCTCCACCAGATACTGATTTAAAGTCACGTCCTGCCCTCCCCAGCTCTGCCCGTGGTGGCTGCTGTGGCACCACGGAGGTGATTCCCCCAGAGAGAATCCCCAAAACCTCGGATCCATCCCTGGCCAGCAAGAGATGGGGATAAACTTTCTCCATGGGTGGCCTGGAGAAGTGGACGCCTCTCTTTGATTTTTTGGGGACAAGGGACCAGACGAGGCAGCAGCTCCCGAGGTCCCCCTGAGGTTCTGCCCTGGGAGCACCACAAACACCTGGCTGAAAACATTTTGCAGGCACTGCTTTGGGAATGGCAGGGTCTGGAGAGGTTCCCATGAACTTTGCCAGCCCTTCCTCTGCCCACTCCCTTGAAACCTCAGCCTGAGAGCAGCCAGCATGTGTCTGATGAAAAGCCACTAATGCATCTGCTCATCTTGCACCGAGTGAGGCGTAGCTGGATATTTACATGGCTCAAGGAATGCTTGGTCTTTCTCAGGGCCAAGAAAAATAAAGTCACCAGCCACCCCCCATAATGAAAAATGAGGTGCTGCTCCCAGCCATCTGCAGCAAGCTTTGCTTGATTGTTTGTTTGTTTTATTTTTTTAATAACCTTCTAAAGCTTGGTTCAGATTATTTTGCTTCCAAAGCCTTTGCCCATAAAGAAACAAATAACCTTTTTATTTTTTTCTTTCCCAAAGAAATAGATGTATGGAGGGACACCTCTGCCTATGTTGTGAAGAGCATGGCACATGAGAAAGCAGGTTAGTCTGGGACAGCTGGAACTACAGGCTGGCAGCAGGAGGTGGGAAGAAAAGTATTGTCTTTGTCAAAAAGAAATGACAGCTGGAAGAAATTTTATCCTTATATTATATGTATTATACACATTATATATATTACATATAATATAAAATATTATATATATCCATTTTATCCTTTTTTATATATATATATATTATATATATATATATGTGTGTGTATAAAATATATATTTTTTTTATCCTTATATATATTTTATCCTTATCTTATATTGAAGACAGCATCATCCAAGGAGTTTGCAGCATTACTTAAACCACATATCTCTAAAATACAGTATTTTAAATTTTGGGTCCCAGGAAAGAGATATCAGTGCATGTCTGATTCTTGCCCTGAGCACGAGCAGGTGAGGATGTGTTTGACCAAAGGATTGCTATTTATGAAAGCTTTGGGCAAGGGTGAGGGGGAAGGAAGGGAAAATCCTAATCCACAATATTAATCACCCACAAACCATGCTTTGCTGGGAGCTCAGCCTGCAGGAGAGGAACCCCACCTGCCAAACACACAGTGATCTGTGAGCACCAGGATAAACCACTGCTGGCTGTGCTCATGGGGGAGAGGTGTTTTTGGGTAGGATAAGGCCTTTTCTCTTCCAGCACAGCAATTCCTATCTGGTTTTGGCAGGGTCAGATCCATTGGTACAAAAAGCCCTGTTGCAAGCAATAGTGGAAGGAAAAAAAAAAGCACTGACCTGAGATATTCTGATTTTCTCTTCTTAAATTCAGGGTCTACATTATCTTGTGGCTGTACAAAACCTGCTGAGGTGAATAAGGAAAGGCTCTCCAGAAATGAAAGCTCTAAAACCATTTACATTTAGAAAAAGGGAGTGTTTAGCTGCAGGTTTAATCCACATCTGCATGTGCAGCTGTGGTGTTCGGGTCCAGCTGTTTTCTGCTTCCATGAGCTGGGCACCACAGCCTGCTGCACCCCACAGCTGCACCTCCACAGAAGGAAGGAAAACTCTTGTCCTGTGGGAAATGTGTACATGCAAAGGACATGAGAGAGATGACAACTCCCACCATGGCTCCATGGATGTTCACACTGTGTGCAAAGGAAGGAAAAATCCATTAGAAGTCCAAACTTGTAGGTAATTCCTGGTCAACTCCAGTGACTGATTGGTGCTCTAGGATCTGAAGTTTGATGTAATTCCCCAAAAAAGCAAATTCTTGCTGCAATATAGATGCTTAGCTGTGCAAAATCCTAGAGCATAATTAGGCTTCTCCTAAAACAGGGCCTGAGCATTTCTTGGGGGAGTCAAAAGAAAAAATTTACTGAATCACAGAAACAGCTGCAACAACTACCCAACATATGGTGGATTTGTCTTCACTCTGAGTGTTTAAGGAAAACCAGAGACAATTTTCCAACAAAGGCTGGAATCACAGATAGCTGGAGGAAAGAGAGGTGTTATAATTGTTTGTTTCTTCCTAGTGAAGATCACAGGCATGGAATGGTTTGGGTTGGGAGAAACATTAAAACTCATCCCATTCCACCCCTGCCTTGGGCAGGGACACCTTGCACTGGACCAGGTTGCTCCAACTCTGTCCAAGCCACCCTTGGACACTCCCAGGGATGGGGCAGGATGTTTGTACCAAAATCTCCATTTTTTCCCCCATCAGTTGTGTGCTCCCCTCTGCCAGAATCACTCTCAGAAAGAGAAACAAATAGAACTGAATTGTTCATCCCAAGTCTTCTGACTAGAACAGGCAAAAAATCCCTCACACAGACCCCTCTGATTTTATACTGTGTTTTTGAGGTTGATCAATGAAAATACATGACCTGACTTGCTGCAAGAGCTGCATGAGCCAGCTGTCCTTGCCTGGGGTCTTCCACCACGAGTCCTGCATCATGGTTGTGTTCAGAGGGCATGGGAACTCAAAAACATCTCTTGGGGACATCTCCTCTTTGCCTATGACCCCCTTAGAAATGTTTTTAATCAATTTTGGGGGTCTGAGCTCCAGGCTCCATCAGTGACACAGTTATAAGGAATTCAATTGTAGCATTTTACTGTAAAGGTCTTCCATAACTTGCTATAAAATAGGAGATTTCTCCCAGTCTTGAGTCAAATGAGGGTTAAATTTTAAATGCCCTTCTCTTTGCAAACATAAGTTTTCTAGTTTGGTGTAAAGTACAGGTATAAGGTAGCATTTTTTTGTTGCATGAGCATATGCATATTTAAAAGTATATTCAGATACTAAATATATTGTATTATTTTAATAAATTGACCTAGAAGGGGTGGTAATGGGTTGCCAGACTTAGAAAAGATGAACCCATCCTTCTGCTTTGCTGAGGGCTCCTCCATGCTGGGAGTGGAGGAGGAAAGGCAGGAGGCAGAGCAAAAAAAAAAACAAACCAAAACCAAAAAAAACCCCAAAAAACCAAAACAAAACCAACAAAAAACAGTCTGCAAAAGGCATTACAAAATCGGTATTTCCTTTGCCATGGGTCTGCTCAACAATATTTAGCCACTTCTTACCACAAAAAAGCGGAAATTATGGAAATAAAGGAAAATTTACCAGGTTTCAAAATGCTTGATTAGTAATAGATGAAATTAAGTGCAAAGATGAGTCAGGCTGTGTGAAGCAAGGGTATAATTCCTGATGGAGTAGTTCAGAGATGTAAGAACAGACTGCTTGATTTAATTGTTGTTAAAAGAGGTAAAAAGTGGTAAATCCCAATTTCCACTGTTTTTCATAGTCTGGTGGCTTGTGCACAGGAGACACAGAGTCACAGAAAGCTTTGGGTTGGGAGGGACCTTCAAGATCATCCAGTTCCAGCCCAAAATATATGCAGGACTACGAGTTCTCGTCCATCTGTGTGACATCCTGGCACTGGAGGGGTCTGAACTCAACCCAGGGGTGGTGTGGGGTGGTGGGGCAAGGGCTGAGACCCCCCTGAGGACACAGGGCTCAAAACTGTGACAAATCAGGGCTGCCAGACACAGGAGCAGCTGGATTGCAGGGGAAATATCCCTGGTCTTCGTTCAAGCAGTTAACACCAGGATTTCACCTTTGGATCATCATTAGTAATTAGGAGAATTCACCTTACAGCACTGGGCAATGAAAATTCTCTGATGAGAGTCTGAGTGGACTCCTGGTTGCACTCAATATGGTGTTTTCTGTCTCTTCACATGTTTTTTTCCAAGCACAGCACAGCTCTTCCAGCAATCTACGGAGAGAAATACTCCTGGCTGTGGGTTGTTGTGTCTCCAAGCCCCAGAACCCAGACTCATCCCACACCTTCTGCCACAGCCAGGGTCTGACACAGAACCTGCCAGCTCGCCAATAAAATGAGCCATTTCTCTTCCTTCCTGTAACTTCCTCACCCAGAAATTCCCAGGCCTGCCTCTCCTCCCCAAATGTGAGTGTTTCATAAGAGCATCTGTTGTATGAAACGGGATAAAGCTCCATTTGTGTGAAACAAGAACAATAAACGGATGTCACGTTCTGTGTCATACTTAAGGCTTTAATTGCATCCCTTCTCTTGGGAAGGGAGGGGAGCTGGTTGTGATAACAGGCTGTTCATCTCACATTTGTCAGCAATTAGCCTGAGAAGGTGCCTGTCCTGACAATTTTCTGACCAGGAGCAAGGGTGCAAGGAAAAGTGTTTTGTCACGGTGCATTTTCTCAGTGCTGTTAATCCCCTGCCTTTGATTGATTATTGGCCACATGGATTGTTACCAGGGGGGGATTATCCACAGCACTGATAACAAAAGGCAGAGGGGATCTGGTTTATTTCTTGGTTGATTTACAGAGGGTGAGGCTGGGAGGGAAGGAGGACAGTGTGGATGTGCTTCTTTGGGAGTGCTCACTGCAACATCAGCTGCTCCGTCTGTGATTAATCCCAGCAGGGTCCACCCAGCACCCTGAGCTGTCCTTGCTAAAGCCACAGGCAACCACGGAAGAAAAGACCACTGACAAAAGAGAAATAAAAAACAACAACAACAAAAAAACCCCACCGCCACTAAAAAAAACCCCAAAACAAAGCAAAAAAAATGCAAAAAACAAAAAACCAACCCCACCACTACTACCATAAAAAGCCCAAAACAACAACAACAAAAAACAACAACAGCAACAAAAAAACCCACCAAAAAACCAAACACAAAAACCAAAAAACCACCCACCAAAACAAAACAAACAAACAAAAAAAGCCCCACCAAAAACCCAAACCAAAACAAAAACCAAAAAAACCCAACCAAACCAAAAAAATTCCCCAAAACCAAACAGGTTTAAATAGTTTTTTTTCTTAAATTTCATGGTGGTTGTGTTGACTTTGCTGGCTGGGAAGCTGGCAGACTGTAGAAGGCTTTGGAAAGCAAGGCAGGCTGGAGGCAGACAGGTGATGTTTTTGAAGATGAAGTGTTTTCAGCTCTCTCACAGCAGTAAATCATAAGCACAGGGTATCAGATCTCCTTTCTCCCCTGTCTGGGTTTTGCCCTGAGAAAACCTCGCTGATGGGCAACACTGGGTGTTTTCCACTTGCTCTGAAAGTCACGTGTCTGAGACAGCTGAAAATATTTACAAATCTTAGGACACTGTGTCTTTAGTCAACTGATGAGGTATTACAGGTGACATCAGTGTAGGTTTGCTTGACCGTGGAGGGGGAAAAAAAGAATCAATGTGAAATTGTGTTGTACTGAACCTGTGAATGAGTCAAGGTTCCAAAGCTTCAAGAGCTTTCATTCTTTCCAAAAGCAGCTCTGAAAGGAAGCTCCCTGCTCCTAAGGTTTAAGTTGAACTATTTTAAAGACAATTAAAAATAACCTTGATTAAGGCTAGTGAAAAAATTAGTGATGAGCACTAAATAATAATATCAGAACAGATGAATAGGTTTCTTTATCTATTATTTATTTAAGGTGACAGAAAGTGTATGACAATTTTTCTGGACTTCTTTTCCTAACACCTGTTTATCAGCTGTTTTCTGTAACAGTTAATTTTGAAAGGGCACATTTGAAGAGTTCAGATTAAGAGCTGGGGTCAGATTTAGAAATTAGAGTTATAAAATAATGGGAATCACCCTTTTGACAATGCATTCACAGATCATAATCACTCACGCTTAGCACCTAGTTTATAAATTCTGGCTTATGAATTTGGTCTATAAATTGATATTTTGCTCTCACAGGTACCAGAATCAAAGTTGCCACTTTGAGGTGTTTTAGTGGTGCCTTCTGGCACAAGTGAGTGAGGAGCTGAGACATAAACACAAGGGGTTTAAGGGAGTCCAGACTGAAAACTGTGTGGACAGATCAGCTGAGGAAAACTTCCTGCCTGAGGTATGTTTCCTGTAGGGAATACTGGGGTTTGTTGATTGAATTTGTTGTGGTAGCAGAGGTGAAGAAACTTTTTTTTTTTATTTCTCATGCAAATGCTCTCATGTGTGAAATTTGACAGAGTAACAATGCTGCAGCTCTCAGAAATTGCTGCTTACTTGGAACAAATCAGTAACTGAATTAAACCAGTCTGCAAGTAGTATCTAAGTAAATTACTTGCACAATTTATGTGACTGCAGACTCCAAGAAGTTCTTATTTTCACCTTGATTCCGTTTGCAGTCACTGCTGCAGGCCTTTTGCTTTGTTAGAGGTGAGGCATTTTTATATTCCTGTAATACAACCAGAGTCAAGCTGTGGGTTAAGTTTTTTTTTTACAGAAGAAGGGGGAAAAAAAGAGCTAATTGGATATGTAATATTCTTTATAAAACTGGTATCTGAAACATGGGGATTTGAGATAAAGCTGGGGAACAAAAAGTTGCTTGTGTAAGGGGATAAGTGTGCATAATGGGGTGGAAATAAGAAATGGAGAGTTTGGGATGTTTGTCAAGGGAAAAAAAAAGCTTCCTAATGAGGTAGAATAGGCAGAAAATAATCATTCACAGGAGGCATTGCCCAAGATAATTTGATGGGAAAAAAATGCCAAGAAACAACAGAGGGGACTCAACTGATATTTTCTGTCTCTTTACATAAATCATTGGAGGGAAGGGAAGGAAAGGAAGGAAATAAGGAGTGAGAATTTTTGAATGAAGACACCATAACCAGTATTTGTGCTCACAAAGAGACCAAGATACACCTACCAAAAAAACCCCAAAAAACTTGCAGGCAGGCATGAGGACTTTGGTTTCCAGCACTGGTGTGAAATGGCCATTTTTACATGCTGAGATTGTGCATTTTGGCATGAGGCTGCTGGACTTCCTCCAAGGGTAGAGGCTGAGCTTGCATCCTTCCCCACCAACACAGTGACTTCTCCCTGCACCCTTCCCTGTCCAGGAGTGCTGAGCAGTGCAGCAGGGGGAGAGTGGGGGATGCTCTCACCCATGGGCACCCCAGGTTTTGGTGCAGGCTCCCAACAGAACCTTCAGGGGAGTCTCCTGGTGAGCATTAACTCCAGGTCCTTCAGCTCCAGGTGGGTGCCTGCCCTCTAATTTAGACTTGTTATTTCAGACTTGGGCATGCCATGTGTTTAGAAGGAATCTGAGTGTGGCCAGATGGGAATAAACTTAGCAGCTGGCCAAACAACCGAGTTAGCTGAAGAAGAAATTGATAAAATACAAGTTTGTCCATATCAAGAAAGAAAACAAAGCCATTAGCATGGAAACTGATAAAATAGACACATAAGGAACACTGGCAGTTAGATGATATGTGCCTTAGTGAGCAGCATACAGGCCTAAATTATTTGTTGTAAACTCTTGCCAATTAATTATTGATGTTAATTGCTTTGTACCAATAAAATACCATGAGCTAGTGCTTTGTCCAATAAATATAATGAGCTGTTTTGATGTAACTAAGGACTTAAGATCATTAGTTAAGTTTTTTACTAGATCATTATTTAAGTTTTTTACCAGGTGTTCTCAAGTTTTTGTACCTTAAACAAAGGTACAAAAATTTGAGAACACTTTGTAATAAGGAAGAAGCTGTTGTGTCACTGCACAGGTGTGTGTGTGTGTGTGTGTGTGTTTTGTGTCCATCTCATCAGGAACAGCCAGACCTGGGTGCAGAGGGATGAGTGGAGGGGAAGCTGGAGCTGAGTCTAGAACTGGATTCAGTCTAGTCTAGAACAGAATCACCGGGTTGGGCGAGATCTTCAAGATCATGGAGTCCAACCCATCCCCAGCACCTCAACTAA
>VYZP01023156.1:0-48825 GCA_013400635.1 Hypocryptadius cinnamomeus | reverse complement strand
AGAGACTGCCAATTTATGTCTCTCTAAACCAAAACTGACATGGTGGGATATGACTGAAGGAAGAGAGAAGTGGCTTTAGTGGAACTAGCTTTCTATGATGAGTCTGTGGCTGCTATCAGATTTTCCTACTGTCATGTATTTTTGACCATCGCTGTAAGTAAAAGTTCATTTTTACAAGATGATGTGTTACACAGCGCTCTTCACCAGGCTTACTGAATGTAATCTTTTATAGGAGAATCCCACTGATTGGGATAAGAATGTTAAAGATATATAGTTGAATGGACAGTGAGATTCTTTCTTTAGAAAATGCCTTTTCTACTAAGTCTGTCTGCTGAAAGATTCTTGAAAGAACATATTGAACAGCAGTGCTTATTGCTACTATTTGCATAAGAAGTAAATGTTTTGTTTTCTTATTCTCCTGTTAAAAAAAGCCAACAACAACATTGTCTCTGCTGTGTATCACCATTCATAATGGAAAATGCTGATTTTGCAAGCACATTCTGGTATGTGTGTCTGATTGAAGCCACGTTTGTTGCACAGAGTGGGCCCTTAGATTGTGATTGACTTAAAACTCCTAAGAGCCTGTTTGATTTGCTGACCAGTTCTAGAAGCATGTTGTATTGTCTTGTTCCCAGGAATGGTGATTTATACCTACTTTAGAGTTTATTTATAAATGGTGATTTATACCTGTATTTTTCTCTGGGATAAAGCTAGGGTGCCAAGTGAAGTTTATTGCTTTTCAGTCATACAGTGCTACTTCAACATTAATATCGTTCAATTATTGAATATAAAATGCTGAAATGAACAGAATGGAAGAGTGACAATGTAGAAGCTAAATGTTTTCAATTCAGGGTGTAATTGACAATATGCTGTGAGCAGAGCACTACATTGTATTTTGGTTTTAGAGTGAAAATCTAGAAGAAGAGGTAATGTGGCAGCGCTGTGCTTCTGGCAAGAATGTGAGACTATTTTTAAGTGAGTCAAGAAGGTGAATGCTTGTGATGGATTTTTGCAATCTTTTTATGACTGCTGAAGAGATTCACTGAAATATCTTTGGTTTCTTTTCTTGATTCTAATAACTTGCCTGTAGCCTATCAGACTAGCAAGAATGAGGAATCCCCAGGACTGAATTACTGACATGCATATTGTAGTGCTGTATTTGAATGACTCATCATGTTGAACAATGATTGAGAATTAAAAGTGTTGTAGTGTGAGCCACACTTGTGTTTCTACAATTGTTTTGCTTAGTTGTTAGAGTTTGCAACAACCTTTTTTTTTTGTAGTTACTAAGGAGAATCACAAAATTAAAATAAGCATATTCCATTTATTCTGTGGCAAGGAGTGAAAATATTGCATTTTTTGATACAAAATGTGTGACCAGTAGGCTCTGAAGCATGCCAGACTGAGTATTGTTTTATAGTGCTACAGAGATACCAACTTTCAGCATCTGATCCATCTTGAGTTTTCTGGGGAGAGATTTTCAGGGGGCTCTGTAAGAGATAATTAGAAAAGAAAAGCCCAAACTTAATTTGGGAGGCTTCAATTAGCCTTATAGGGATTTTCCTTCCGGTGAAATATTTTGCAAATCTGATTGGTTGGATGGTGCCATTGTGTTTCTTCTAATGGTTTCTGTTGTGTCTAGCTTATTAAGATGGTACCAATTTTTATAGCAACTTTTAATGTTTCTTAAATTGCTAGTGCTTAAAAAAATGTTTTGCAGGTGTACATTTGCTTTTGACTGTGCTAACTAAAAAGATATCTTTGATATATTTAATAAGAATCAGTATGCTAATTGCTAGACTGAAGCATTAAAAAGTATTACAAGTATATCCAAATTAGATGCAGTGAATTAAGTAACAAGCTGAATACATTATTGAGCATATATAACATTTTTTACTGTAAAAATAAAGGAAATTATTTACTTACATTTCTCATTATTTGAGTGTTCCATGCACATGTCTACAGCTGCAAAAAACCCACTCTGTTTCAGTTAGCACAGGTCTTACTAGATAGGGATGTAAACCTATCTCAGCTGGACTGTCAAATGAATTAGTTAGAGTTTTTCAAAGGAACACTGTCCTTTAAAAATATTCAATACATGTTGGTTTTCATACTACATTAGTTAGGAAGTCTGCACAGTTCTTGGTTTTGTTTTGGTTTAGAGTAGAAGGAGCTTAAAAATGTTTTTTCCTGGTTCTAAAAAGAAAGCTTTTCTTTATTCTGTCCCTTTTTTTTTTTTTTTTTGAGGTTTTATGTATCTTGCAGAGCAGATTTTTTTCCAGCAGTCTATTGCTTGTTTAGGAAATAAATTTTAAAAATCCAAACAAATAAGTCTTTTCAGTAGTGTTTCTTGGTTTGTAGTGTCACTTGGAAGAATACAGAAGAACAATACAGGAAAACTTGTTTGTTTGTTTAATGTAACTGGCATTTGAAAGTTAAATGTGATTTTTATTATGATTCTTGGACAGAAAAATTGAATCAGCATGTGACTCTTTACAGTATGGATCCCTTGTATGAAATGTTGCTTTCAGACACAGCTGGAACAGTTGTTACTGGTGAATAATTAAAAAATCCTGAGGTAGAATGATGCCACGATGATGCCTTTTGGCTTCAGAAGTCTCAGTGGTACAAGACATACGCTGTTGTAAACTGCAGTGGTACTGCAGATCTCTTTTCTGGTTTTCTGTCACTGTACAAAGAAGCCAGGACGTTTGTTGGCAGAAATACTGTCTCTTTGTTAAAGCAAGCTAGTGTAATTGGAAAAGACAGGCTTTTGGGCATACAGGGTTCTGAAGAAGGACTTGTATTTCTGAAAGCCTATGTGGTTTTTACATCCCTCCTACCTGATACAATGCTAAATCTTTCCTCAAACCATGCCCTTCCTCTGTCCTTAAACCATTATGGCTACAGAAAAATAATGCTGCAGAGAGGCAGAACTAGTGGAAAGTGACTTGTAGGACGATAGGTCCTGTGCCTGACTGTGCTGGCTCTGTTTGATTTGTACTGTGACTGGTATTGCCAGGCTGATTGCCTGGTTGCAGAAAGGACAGACACGTTGGGCTTTCATGCAGGCTCCTTAATGCACCTTCTTGAGCTGTCTGCTCTGCACTTAGTCTGGGTGCTTGAGTGCTTTTATTTCTTCAAGCAAATATTAAAATAGCCAAAACACATTTTAAACCTTTTTTTGATAGTCTTTTGATAGTCTTTTGTCAGTCAACCTTTGCTGAAGTTTAAATGTGCTCCATGGCATGCAGAGGTGTCTTTCATAGCCTTCTCTTAGGGGAATTGTTAAAGAAAGTAAATGTAGCAATGAGTTGGAAGAGGTTGATCCTTTTCCCTTAAATGACAAATAGCAGTCTTGCTGTTTCCCATTTCTATGCCATGTATCAATTTGCAAATGCCAAGGTATGGCCTGAACTCGTGTACCAGCACAGCTTCTGTATAGTTTGTTCACTCTAAGAACTGTGACCACTTTCAGTGACTCTTTTTCTTTGTCGTACTGGTTTTTGTTTTCCCCCCAGCCACACTCAGCTCCTACTTTCACAAATATTTTTGTGAAAAGCCTTTTCTTTCTGTCCATTTTTCTCAATTGTCTCAGAATCCCAGCCTCTCTGTTCAGTGTTTATTCTTTTGCAATTGTGGCTTTGAAGCAAACCATCCAATATTGCCACAATTGTTGCTGAGTAATGAGAGTTGGTAATGCTGCATTGATCTGCTACTTGGAAATTGCTCTTGTAGGTCATGCATCAGTTTGTTCCCTGCAAAGGTTAGGTCATCAGCTTTGGAAAATTTTAAATTACAATTTTTCTGGTTTGTAGTAATAAGCATCTAGATAATTACCCCGAAAGCTGAGCATATGAATATATGACGTGAAAATAATACCATCAGCTTTTAAACAAAATTAATTATATATGTAAATGGGTCATCCGTGCAGTTTGAAGTTTTATCATGACATAACATGTAGCTAAAGTTTTGTTGTTAGATAATTCTACTCAAAAAGTTTGAAGTGGAATCAAGCTCACCTATATCAGAAATTATCCCAAGTTTTTATTGAAAAAATTGCTGAAAGATAACAACATGCATATTTGAAGATAATGACACGCCTGAGGGGCATTTCTTGCTTTTTGAATTAGGGTGAAGATACTTTGCTGTTTTGTATAGAAGCAGTTGTTCCACATGATAATTTGTGTGTTCAAGGAAAATAAATGCATTTTCTTTAACATAAGTTTAATGATGAGTACCTATTGGTGTACTGAATAGATGAGATTACTCCAAGTGTTCATATTCCAAGCTTAGGTATCCAACTGTCTAATAAATGAGTAAAGTGTTCAATAAAGAATTTAACATGAACTTCCGAAGGCCTTGTATAGCATACATACATATTGAGCATCTGAATAGAGGAGAAATTAGGTTTTATGATGGCATTTCTGAGCCATAATAATCATTAAGGACACCGCCTTGGTTTAAAGAGTTCCCAGAGGAGTTCATCAAATTACAGATAGTCTGAACAGATAAGATACCCATTACCAAGTATAAACATTTCACAATATAATTGAATGTAGAGTACCAAGTAACTGCTTGTCAAGTGTAGCTAGAATGTAGTAGGACAGACAAAAGATATTTTGTAGGCACTTATCCTTGGGCAACCAGCATCTGTGCTTTAATAGCAATCCTTTGTGAACATGCATGAACTTCTGAGGGAGTTCTCAAGATCCTCTTTGCATTGGGAACTTCTTTAAAGAGAAGTAATCCACTTGTATAGTACAAGTGTTATGGGAAGTAATGAAAGTGAAGTTGAGTTGGGGAAATTACTGTGCATTTTCAAAAAGAAATGCTGGTTTATGGTTTTCATCAGAATTGTGATATTCCAGTTCTAGAATTGCTTGACAAATTCGTATACTGGGAAATAGTATCCTTATGCATTGATTTTGGTGGGGTTTTTTTTTTTTTTTTCATTTTAAGGAAAAAAAATGTACGTAGATTACTTTACTAATGAATAAAACACGGCTTTGTTTACCCTAATCAGAATGTTGAACATGAGCTAGCAGTGTAACCCTTACTGCAAAGAGGGCAAACCAAGGTGTCCTTGGTGACACCAGGAGAAGTATTGCCAGCTGTTTAAGGCAGGTGGTCCTTACCCTCTGCACAGCACTGGTGAGGCCACAACTGGAGGATCGTGGTCTGGGTTGGGGGTTCCCCAGTAAGAGAGGTCAGTGAAGGGCCACAAAGATTGTGGCCCTTGAGAGAGTGGAGCACCTCACCTGTGAGGAAAGACAGAAAGCTGGGCCTATTCAGCCTAAAGAGAAGGTCTAGAAGAATGTTATTCATGTATGTAAGTACCTGCAGGAAGGGTGCAAAGAAGATGGAGCCAAGCTCTTTTTTGGTGGTTTCCAGGGACAGAGGTAAAGGGCACAAACTAAACTGCAGGAGGTTCCCCATGAACATCAGAAAATGTTTTTTTACTGTGAGAGCAGGTGGCTTAGATAACCCAAAGAGGTTTTGGAGTCTCCATCCTTGGAAATAATTAAAAGAGACATCTGAACACAGTCCTGGGCAAGTAAATCTGAGTCCCTACTTTGAGCAGGGAGCTCAGAATTTCCAGAGGTTCCACCCCAATCACTCTGCGAGTCTGTGAAATCTCTTGCCCAAAAATTGGTGAAGCAGCAACAAAAAACAGCTCTTGAAGGCAGGCAGGAAGTGCTAAGTGTACAAAAGTGTGGAAAGAATCCATTCAAGTTTGGCTGAAATGAGAACAAACTGCTGTGCTAGAAGAGGAGGAATTTTTTTTTTTTTTTCTGAGGAGAAATCCATATGGTTTTCCAAGTAGTCAAACAGTTGGAGAGCATAGTCAAAATCGTCATGCAGAGTTACAGGCAGAGGTTATTAAAATGCAGAAGAAAGTCAAGCTCTTGGATGTGAGCAACTTCATAAGAGAAACAGAATTTGGGAAGGAAAATTGTCGTTGAGCTGAAGAGAGGGAACTGTTAAGATGCACAAATCACGGTGTTTGAAAAGTTTTAGAAGAAGCTACAGAACGTGAGTCTGTTGTAAGCTGTAGAAACCTACAGCCTTGCTTCAGACAAAGTGATAAAAAATGCTAAATGTAGTCACTGAAAGATTAGACTTCTGGAGGAAATTGTATCACAAGGTAGCAGTGCCCCAGTTACTGAGTTGGCTCATCTGCTTGTAAAATGAGAAAATGGCAAGTAATTGTTTCATCAGGGAAAGCCAAGGCAGAAGTGTGAAGAAACCTGCAGCAGCAGATGCACCCTGCCTAGGAGAGGTGTGTGCAAGTGCCTGCCCGTGTGCACGAACCACAGGTGCAGCTGGAGTGCAGCCAGTCTCAAAATGTTGTCGGGGGTGGAGAATGGCACTGGCTTTTGTGAAGCTGAGCAGACGTGTGGGGGATCTGGCAGGTGCTGACAGTCAGCAGAAGGCAGCAGTCAGTTCCACAGATGTAGCTTCCAGAGGATAATGGCCAACAGCAGAAGGCTGATGATCAGCAGTGTGGTCATGTCCTGTTAATGTCTTGAGTGGTGTCCTGGAGAGGGGGCCAAATGTAAGCACCTGCGAGAGATATTGGAGAAGTTGGGAAAGGGAATATTTCAGCCTGTTAAGGAAAAAATGCAGTCTTCTGAGTGAGGTGGCAAAAAGAGTTCTTCCACCTAGGGAAAAGACAGCTCTGAAGCCTCAAATGTGAGAGAGCTAGAGGGGGTTAAGTTTTACAGGAAAACCAATTCCCCCAAAAGGAATATTGAGGTCATCCTTCAGATAGAGACCAACAGAGTATGTCTCTGGAAAAAAAATAAAGGTAGAGACTCAAAAATCTTGATTATTTGATTACAAAATACTAAAAATGGGGCTATTTAACCTTAAGGTGTGCCAGGGGAAGTTTAGGTTAAACAGAAGAAAATCCTTCACTGAAAGAGTGATTGGGCACTGGAATCATCTGCCTAGGGGGGTGGTAGAGTCACCATCCCTGGATGTCTTTAAAGAAAGAACAGGATGTGGCACTCAGTGCCATGGTTTAGTTGATAAGGAGGTGTTAGGTTATAGGTTGTACTTGATGATCTCAAAGGCCTTTTCCAATCTAGTTCATTCTGTGATTCTATGTGATTTGTAGCTTCCCTAATGAGGACCTTTCTCGAGGAATGACCTTATCTGTCAAGGGAGCACATGTGGAGATACCCCAGGATGCTGTGTTGAGGATAGAGTGAAGCTGCTTTCTGGTGCCCTGCTTTGGGTAAAAGGCGTGTCGATGGCATACTAGAGAGCTTAGTTTGTAAGGGATACAACAGGGCATAAAGAAAAGGGATCCTGTTTCTTCTTCTTTCCTTTTCCCCAATTCTCATTTGGTCCTGTGTGGTATTTTTTGAGCCTGATAATATACGAATATCTTGCTCTTCAGCTGAGCAGTTTCCTACAAGCATACGATGGAACTGTGGTTCCAGCTACTGCACAGAAGTGAGAATGTCAATGATTAATTAATAAAGGGTGTTGCTATGGAAGGAATTGTGTTTATTTTAAGGAATGGATGCCCAAAATGTTTAGTTCCTTGAAATAAGGTGTCTTAAAAATATGCAGAGGATTAAGTGGCTAAAAAAGGCTGCAGTTTGAGGGTACCTGTCACTTCTTGTTCTGGTAATGTCTTGAGCTAGGCATATGCTTGATAACCTAAATGGGACCAGTACAGAACAGAATGTATGAAATGGAAAAACATTCATTTTTCTTCCATCCAGGCTCAGATTAGTTTACTGTACAAAATGAGGCCTTAGCATAAGTTATGTTTATTGGTGTCTAAGCTAAATGGTTTCTCATGCACATTATCTTAGCAATTCTGCTTTTGCCCAAAAGATACTCCATTGATCACAGATGTTGGAGTAGGAATTACTGTTTTCCTATGAAAAATCATCATCTGCGTGTTTGTTTACATTTCATTGCATTTCCAGCATTCTTACTGTTTCCAGAATAATACTCTCAACAGTTTCTTCAGATTTAGTGGTCCTCTCACTAATTAGAGATTCCAGACTCTGCATTTCACTTGTGAGAGAAATCTGGTGTCATTAGCTTTCTTGAGTATTAGCAACAATTATGCAAGTTATAAAAATGGTAACCAAGGCTTGTTTATTGAGAAATACCTATTGGCATATACATAGATGTTGTTCCCATTTGAAGGAAATCAGAAGTCTTGTGAAGCAGCGCTTCAAATTGAGACATGTTCATAATGACAAAATTTGTCCTGCCCTAACTTCTTTCTCCAGAAGAAACAAATCCAGCAGGGAGGTTAACAAATGAGATTTTGATACTGTCATTTTTATACATACTATTTATGAAACCAGTTAAACCTTGTTATTATGCCTTATGGCTGCTATAAAGTTATTCTGTTGAACAAACAGATTTGAATTAGGTTTTGACACAATGTTGTTATGTATTATTAAAGGGCCTGTCTGAAGCTGGTGTTTCTTTGGGTTAATTGTGGTGAGGGTTCTCTTCTCTGTGGTCACTTAGTAAGTGTTAAAATTGTCCTCCCTCAGCCAGCCTCCTCCTCAGTTGCCTTGGAGTGGAGAAGTGAGATCTCCTTGTGATTGCGCTGGTCAGGGAGATGACTGTGTTTACTGCAAGGCAGTGGGTGTCAGGAATTACAGGTGTAGGTCATTTTTCCATCCTGAAGGTCTTGCTACTGACAGATAAAATGAGCCATCTAAAGCATAAAAAGGGAGAAGAGGCTTCTCTAAAATGCGGTGATCCTATACTACCATTGAGGCAAGTATGTGTAATTTTGTTTCCATATGTACAGAATATTTTCATAATGCCTCGTTCACATTTTAGTTGGTCTTTCTGCAGCTTTGATGCATAATTGTAATGGTAATCAGAAGAAGTTTGCCAGATTTGAAAAACTTCTATCTTGTCCATAAGACTGGAAAGCACAATATAAAGAATTTGTATGCTGTGCACAAGGCATTTTATTACTTCATTTGGGATTTTTTCAATGTAATTTCTGAGCAAGTGACTTTTATACTGAGATGCACCGAGGTTTAGTAGCAAGTTTATCTCCTGTTTGAAAAGAATAAGGCAGACTTAAAAGATTTTAAACTTGATGGGTTTGGGCAGCTGGTTTTTGAGTTTCTTGTGGCCTTTACATTTGTAATCTTAAGGACAGAAATTTGAAAGCTATTTGATACAAAAGGCACTCTAGTCTCCTAGGTTGTTTTTTCTAAAACTACTAGTAGTATCAGAAATACCTTGCTATTAAAAAATACCTTGCTATTAAAAAATACCTTGCTATTTTATTTTTAAACTACTGATGCAAATACTGGTGGCAACTGAACTGCTAGTTTTACTTCTACTCACTCTATTATTATTATTATTATTATTATTATTATGCTATTGAAAAATATATAGTATTACCTAGTGGGCATCCATTAGTACTTTTACTAGAATCTGTTCCAGCAGAGGTTTTTACTTACTTGATGTAGGCATCTAATATGTAATTAATTTCACATTAAGTGATAGTAGCTTCTATGAGAATAGGGAAAGAGCTCAGAATTTATGTAGAAATGGGAATGAGCCTGAAGTGTAGGTAGGGTGGGAGTTTTGGGACTGTTTGGATTCGAGATGCAGAAATACCTGGAGGGAACAGGTGGCAGAGAAGAGGGCAAGCCTGCCTGCTGCTTTTCTAATGTGGCTTTCTGCCAGGCCTTGGGGTTGGATCTATAGTTGTGATGTCCTGAATTCATAAACAGCCATCAGATGTTGTCACAGTATCTTCATCCTCTGCAGTGAGTGATCCAAACCAGAGATGACAACTTTAATAGCTGTTAGTTAAATGTAGATAGTAGATATCAGTCCTGCTCATTGCTTTGTGGGTTGATGTTGGATGTCAGGAGCAACATGTAGGTTTATCCTACTTCTTTTGTAAAACTTGAGCAATTTGTCAGACAGCCATTGTGTATCAGAGAGAAAGATTGAGCTATCAGGAGTTTTGTAATGTCAGCATTAGCTGCACTTGATTTACCGTGTCAGTTCATTTCTTTGAATGTGTTGGTGCACACGTATTGTGATTCAGTTTTCAATTACCTGGATTCATTCTCTTTTTTTTTTTTTTTTTTTTTTACTCCTTGTCATTCTTTTCTATTCAGTGCCTGTGAGGTGCCTGTGGGTGAGGGAAAGTTGCCCAAACAAGTTCTATATTACTTGTTTTGGAAAGTAGTAAGTATGCAGGGAAGGGCATGAAGAAGAACAAAGTCTAGCGGTTCAGCAGCTCAGTGTTCTGTGAAGGTTTTTTTTTTTTTACACATAGCTTTTCGCCATAACCTGGATGTGTTTCTCATTTTCTGTAAAATAATAGTTCTAATTTTTCTGTCTTTAGAACTGTGAAGATAAATCAATTCATTTTCATTAAATGATCTGATACTATAATTCTACACAGGTAGGCAACATTTTTTGGCATTTGTCTTTGTCAGTTTAATCTTGGTATTCTTCTGGGTATCTGATTTCACAAGCCAATTTTAAAATAAATTTACATGACTCATCTTCAGAGTTTGATCATGAGTAATATTTGACCCTGCTGAACGTGGGCACCAGTACAGTGAGGTTTTTTGGTATATATCTAGCTAATCTCAAGGAATTCCTCAATGGACAGCATAGCTGCCTTCAAAGCTCAAAACCTAGGTGTACAGCAGTCAGAGTAAGGGGATATTTTCCTATGGTTTACATCCAGCTCACTGTGATTCAGTCAATTAATCAGCTTACAAATCACCTGTTCTGAGCATTAGACCAATTGTAATGATGAAGATTGTGCCCAGAGGATGGATAACATGATTCATGTCAATGAGAGGTTTTAATAATTGAGTTCAGTGTTGTTGATAATAACATTAGTGATGACAGATCTAACATGTTCTTATTAAGCTTGACTTTTAGAAGTATGCTAAAAAGAAAATAATCTGTGATGTATTTATATGCTGCAGTGATTATTAAGACTGAGAATCACAGGTATTTGAGTCTGAAACGTGTTGTGTGACTCCCTTGGGTAGGCGTGAAAGCTAGAAGAAAGTCAGTTAGTAATTGAAGTTTCTTATTGGCAATTAACTCCGGAATCACTTGAGAAATGATGGGAAATGATGAGAAACTTGGCAGTTTATCAGCCAACTTAGTGTATCCTCACCACTACAGCAAATACCTCTGTGGTCTAAAAAACCAAGATGAGCTTTTAATCCTCACCAGTAATGAAGGTTTTGTAGGTTAATGTAGGTTTGCTCTCCTAGATATTCTATATCTATATCCTATATCTATATTCTATATCCTATATCTACATCTATCTCCTAGATATTCTATATCTATTCTATATTCTAATATATATTCTATATATTAACATGTATTTCAAACAGGTTTAAGTGTGTTTAATGGAACATACTGTTGCATCTCTTTACTGTGATAACTTTGAGGTGTTAACTTTTTATCTTGAATGTCAGTGGAAGTGAGTTTTGAATACACATGGGAACAAATTCATTGAGTATACAGTTGCTACTGTTAAATAAATCAACCTTAAGGCTGCATTTTCTAGTCCTTACATTGCCAAAATGAGGCAGAGGCCCATAAAATAACCTCCAGAAGGTGCATGAACTGTACTGGAGGCTTTAAGAAGAGGGTTAAATGTCTTTTAAAATAATTTTTGTACTCCCAGGCTGCAGCAGAGAATGCTTTTTCGGATTCACTGTCCAAAGTGATGATGGCTGATTTTCAAATTATTTTTACAAGTGTTCTTTAACAGTGACAGCTCCATCATACTGTGCTGTGGCACTCATGGATAACTTCTGTCAGTGTAGATTTAGCTACTATTCTTGTGAAATGGGTATTTTCCCTAATAGAGAAAGATGGGTTATAATTTTTTAAATATTTGTGAGTAGGGTACTGCTTTTAGTGGAACATGTTAGATTCTGTAAAATTCTAGTCTAATCTGTTTATAGTGACAACTTTGTTTTGGGTTTTTTGTGGTTTTGTTTTTACAAATTGAGAGTATTTGAACTTTTCACTTAAAATACAAAAAAGCTTTCGAAAGCCGTTTGCTCACTCCTCTTCATCTTTGTATTTCTGCTTAAAAAAATAGCGTGCTGCTTTCTTCATTCACTATTTGGGATGAGTAAGAAAGGGAAGCCTTGAAAAAACTTCATTTAAAATTGAAGACACAGATTTCTATTTCTGTGAGCCAATAATAGTTGAAGATAAGAGGCTTGTTTGGAGGTTTTTTAATCAGCTGAAAATTTTTGGAGCAACTCTAGTCACGACAGTCACAGAAGTGTTTGATGGAAAGCTGCTCACCAATTTGTATTCATTTTTGGGTGGTTATTAGCAAGCTAATAACTCTGGCTGCTCTTTTGAAATTTCCTGTCACTTTGTCATTGTTCTGGAAGCAGATGAACAAAGATCTTATTCAGGCGTTAAGAGAAAATTGGGTGCTTTGGCTTCTCCTCTGCCACATGACTGGACTTTGTGTGGGGCACTGCTGTGATGTCCTTCCAGAACCAACAAAAGCAAACAGGTACCTCGTTCCAGTGGGTTGTGTTTGTCCCTCTGGAAGTTACCTGAGCAGCAGCTGGAGAATGGGCTCACGACCGTGCTTTGCTGGTGGTCCGTATGTGGAGCCCAGGTGCTGTGCCACAGCCCTGCTGAGGAATGAGGTGTGGTGCCTGTCTCCTTTGTGTTGCTCCCAGCAGTGATGATAAATGGTTATGCCTTACACAGCTGCAAGAGCCACTGCATGTCTACAACACTGTGTTGTAGGTAGCTGGAGCTGATCTGTCCCTGGAGCCAGGCTATCCCTGAAGCTGGAGAAGCAGCTCTTTGTTTGCTTCCCTTATTCTGCAGGGCTTTTTTTCAGTGAAAGATGCCAGCAGTAAGTGACCAAGTCAAACTACAGAGCAGAAAAGATGGAGGCAGGATCTCTCAGTCACAAGGATGCCAAACCAGGTGACATCAGAAAGCTTTTAAAAACTACAAGTGTGTGACAAACTCTAGTAGAAATAGAATGCTGGATCTTTTAGGACATTAATCTATTTTATGATCTCCCTTTTATAAACAAAGCTGTATAACAACATGCTCCAGGGTCCTTTCAGATGAAAGGCATTAGATAATGGCACCTTTAGATTTTACCTCTTGTCTGGGCTTGTGAAGTCCTTTATCACTGAAGTGCTTTATTGCAACAACTCTGTTCTTGCCCATGTGTGGTGTGAAACCATTTGAATGTCATAGTTATTTATTTTAGATAATTTATTAAGTTTCCTATTGGGGCCTCTATGGCCTGAATTAAAACACTAAAAGGAAATCTCTACATAAAGCTGCCAAATAAAATACATAGCCAGGCAAGATTAAAAATAAATAAATAACTAAATAAAAATCAGGCAAGAGGTCTGTTGGGCTTGTCCTTGTGCAAGCCACCCACAAAGGGATTAGTTCCCAGTTACTGAAAGGAATGGAAAAAATATGAGTAGCAGATAAAAGAGCATAGGGAGGGGATGCAAAATAGACAAAAATAGCTCAGTTGAAATAAACAAGTCTTGCAGAAAAGGGCAAGAGAAGAAGTGCATGCTGAAATGTTAACACAAAAATGTGAGTTGTTATACAGGAGTGGAACTCATGGTGCAGTGGGGTATCCTGGGTCTGGATCTCATGCAGAGCAGGCAGGCTGCCTTGCTGACATGCAGTCTGCAGCTGCACTTTGGTTTTGCCTTTCCCTTTCTACCTGCCCATGGGTGACCAGCTGCAAGAAAGGAGATGGCAGTGCTGATACAAGTAAGAAAGCTGCTTTTCTGAAATGTGAGTTTGCTGGCTTTGCTCAGAATTGGTGCATTAGGACCCTTATGCACCCATTAAGTACAGATTACACAAATAATTCACTGTTTTGTAGGATGAAGCCCAGAAGTGTAACGATGCATCCTTTTGAGGTTTTGGATGTTACTGGCTTGGGTGATACCTTCTTGCTGTCTTTCCTGAGGAAAGCCTTTTGGAGCCATCAGAATGCTATAGGCAAGTGAAGATCAACGACAAGAGCTTATTTAAATCATCCTGGTATTTATAGATTTCTCCATAGGTGGATCTTCCTTGTTGTAAGATAATTTAAATGAAATCTGTGTTGCTGCCATGTTTGTTATCTGAACTGTAATCCTTTACCTGTGCCAAATTGTCTGCAAACAGATTAAATTGTTGAAGGCAGAAGAAAAGTCTGTAACATGACTCAGTACTTTGGAAGGGTCCACCCATGCTCTCAGCTCTAGATTTCTAAAAAAACACACCCTAAACATCATGCTGTGCTTTTATTATACCTTCTGGCAACCTGGGATTGGTTTCTGCATTGCATGGCTGCCACTTCATGATGGCATTATTGATGGGTTTTTTTCCCACATGGCCCTTTTATTTAAATGGTACAAATAAGCAAATTATGATGATGATAGTAGCAATAATAATAATAGTAACAACAATCACCATCATCATCATCTTTAATTTCACTGCTGCTTTTTCTCAGGTAACATTCTCTTCCTGTCTCCTGACAGTTTCACCCTTTCTCTTTAAAAATATTTTAATAACTGAGTTACCATATTTTGCCTTCTTTTATTCCTTTTGAATCTCTTTATGTGAAATCAGTGTTTGCGAAAAGCTAGAAGGTGACTATTCTGAAGGATAATCAGAGAGATACCAGTTAGAGTGGATATGCAAAAATGTGACAGCTTCAAGAATTTTTTCAGCCTTTAAGGTTTACGCTCACCTGTTGCCAGCAGTCCTGGTGCAATCCCTAGTGCCAGTGCTGGGTGGTTTCCATGTGACATTCCCTACACATTGGGATCAGGAGCACATGTTGTCTTCTAAGTGAAAGATTTCAGTCATTACTGTCCTGTAAGAGTGTAACTGAAGGCAGTCTGCAGGTGACTAGAAAGATGCCATGAATTCTTATTTACACAGTCTTGTGTAAATTGGAGCATTGTAAACCTTCTGGTTTATGACCAGTATCCGAGGGTTGTTATACACAGTATGGCTGAAGGTTTATAAAGTAGGGAGACATTGCAGATTTCAGTTTCTCCTTACTAATGTGTGTTTGGAGTTTGTAAGTTAAAAATAGAATGGCTGTTTTAATTTAAAACGTACATTAATTGAAATAGCTAAAAAGCAGAGTAATGATTTGTGTTATAGCAAGCAGAGCTCTGACTCTGTTGAAGTTTTCTTGGATGCTGCAGTTGTCTTTGTCAGTCCAAACTTGTCTTACCTGTGCAAAGCATCCTCTTCATTGTAGCTTTGAATGGATCCACAGATGGATGCTATTCCCAGATATTTAGGGATGCAGGTGAAAGGAGGGTGATCAAAGAAGTCTGCTTTATACCCTTGTGTGTAATCTGCTGTTTATCACTTCTCAATTCATGGTCTTCACTGGTATACTGTCAGACTTCTGACAGAAGTTACTAATACTGGTCTACTGTAGTACTGGTTTTATGGTTGTGATGAAACAGTCTTCTGAACTTTCAGAGAAGGTGCTGTTTGAAAAATGGAATAATTTTTTTTCCTTTTTTAAATCTGTCATTAACCACGCTTTAATTTTGCTTTTCTGTTCCCCTATTATTTTTCATTTTGAAATGAAACTCTTCAGCTTTACCTCATTCTTAGTGCTGCTTTGTCTGGCTCATCTGACTCCTTGTCTTAATTACATCTGCTCCAAACCCCATCTGTATTTCTGAAATGGCTCAGTTCTACTTTGTTGTGCCGTTTAGGTACCTTCTGCTTAATTGTTTGGGCCAGAGGTTTCTGCCTGAACTTTATGGTGTTAAGACAATTTAAGGAGTTTCACAAGGCCTTCAGGTGTTCATTGTAATTGTGATTTGAGCATTTGGTCTGGTGAGGCTCTATGCTGACATGTTATAGAAACAAAAGTATGTTAAGCTGCCTGTGTTGTTATACTAGCTTGCTTGTAGATATACTGCTCAGTGTTCTTAAAATGCCCCTTGACAGAATTTTATTATACAATTGAACTTTTGATGTGATGAGAAGATAAAGGATACTTAAAACTTCAAATATTGACCTTTTGAAAACAGGAGTGAAAAAGAAATACAGAGCAGATTTTGCCAGAGGCAGAGAGAGAAAAAAAGGTTAATGTTGGTTTTGGCAATTTTTAGAATTAATTTAGAATTAATCCTAAAATAGAATTAATAATAGAATCAATTGTCACTTGTTTGAGACAGGACAGCATGAACTTTTACCTGTTAAAGGCTTTGTCCACAGTGGTTAATAGCATCCATAGAGTATCAGATCAAACATCCAGACGGCATGGTGTCCTGTCTCTGACAGTGGCTGGTAGTCAACACACAGGCAAGAGTTTAAGCACCAGTAGGCTCATAATTTTGCTTTTCTGATACAGATCCAGGAGTCTGCAGCTCAGGAGCTCTCTGGGCCAGGTACACAGATATTGTTCTTATGATTTTCTTTTGTGAATTTGCCTTACTGCTGTTTGCATCAAGTGTAAAATTTTGATCCATCCTGTATAGTGAGTTGTTCAATTTACCTTGGATTGTGTGGAAAAAGTATTTCCTTTGTTCTTTGAATATCCATACTTCAGATTTTGTTCAACGCTCTTTTTTTCTTCTGCACCGGAAAAGGTCACAACAGTTGTTAATTGTTTATTCCATGCCACTCCAGTAATTTATTTTCCTGATTTGACTCATGCCAGTCTGTTGCTCATACAGGATCTAATGTACCCCTACATCTGAATCATGTGTTTTTTCCCCTGTTCTGAGTGTTCTGAAGTTGATTTATGTATGTTTTGATACTAGAGGAACAACAACTGCACGTAGCAGTAATGAAAACCCTACAGTGGTGTAATGCTGGTCTCTGTTTTCCCTTTCTCCCCCACCTCCTTCAGTTGCTAATGAAGGCCAATATAATAATGACAGTTGCTACTTGTTATAGTTGGGGCTGATGTGTTTCTTTGAAAGAAAGCCTAGTGGGGAACATTTTTACTGGTGACAGATAGAGGACCTGACATGGGCTCCCAGTACAATTCCTGCTTCTTTGTTCCATGTAATGTTTGTCAAAACAGTGGTGATGAATGATGATACGTATTTATTTTATTTTCAGCATGAAGGATGGCTGCATTCAGCATGCACACAGGCAGATAAAAGACGTTGAACAGCTTCAAAAGCTGTGTCAGTCAGGCTGTCAAAATCACATTGGCAGACCTGGCGTCCTGTATGTACAGATGGGACCTGAAAGTGAGATCTGTTTGCTCATGGGGGTAAAGGAAGCTTGATTTGACAAGACTACTGCAGAGAACAGCTGGCTTGCTTGACTGTGACTGCATCTTCACATGTCTTGTAAGAGGCTTGCACTAAATATCTATTTTTTCTTTTTCTTTTATTTTTTTTCCCCTGCAAGCCATGTTTCTCTCTTGGAGATGTGCAGCATTTGTGCACCATGGCCTCTCTGGGACACCAGCTGCCTTTGCTGCCCTGGCCCTGCCCCTGGGGTGCTCCTGAGCCGCTCACTGCATGGGGGCTTCACACGAGGGGTGCACAGGCAGGAAAGGTTTGCCTTTGCCAGTGCTCTGAAGGGCCTGCAGGGAAGCCAAGAGAGGAACAGAGGCCACTTTTCCATGTAGTGGAGTTATGGTAGGAGAGCACAAAGCAGGTCGCAGGCTGTGAGCCCTCGTTCCTGAGCCTTCCCAGGGACCTGAATTCTTACTGGGTTTTGTGTTGAGGAGATGGGTGTCTGTGCTCAGGAAATCCATCCTGCTTCCCTTGGAGAAATCTTACTAAGTGGCATCAAGCCTTGAAGCTAAAGCAAAGTCACTTAGCTGTTGGCTAGAAGATCAGGGGGTTTTCATTAAACAATTGTCAATTCAGAGCAGCTCTTCACCTACCAAGTGAATGGAAATATATGGATTTGAAATGGTGGGAGTTTCTTCTTTCTGGTATCTGTATCCTTTATATGTTTAATGTTGTCATATAATCAGTTATCTGTATGTTTTACTTTTGTCATAAGAAATAAGATCTTTATTTAAAATGTGAGCACTAAAAAATTTGGGCATGTAGACAGTATATTTGGCTTATTTCTCTTGACTGGATAATAGGTATGAATTACTTGGTGCATGATAATAGTGGTGTACTGAAGTATTGATCTGTTTTCTGGTGGCTGGTTTTTGTGATTGCCTTTCTCAGAGTGATTTCATGTATTGAGGGAAAGACTTGTGGGTTTTACTGGAGGTGTCCACTTTCCTGGCTTTGATCATGCTGTGTGCAGTGCATACTCTGATCTCAGTTAGCAGATTAAACAATTCAGTAACATTTGTCATCCTGGAAAATGGTGAGCATTTTAAAAAGCTTTTTTTAAAGTTTTAGTGAGGAAGACATTAAATGTCAAATACCTGTGTTGTTGAACGTAGTAAAGTAAATATATGGAAATGATGCAACTTAATGAGCATGTTTCTTTGAGAAGATATTAAAATGCAAAGAGTAGGTGAAGCACACAGGCACCTACAAACTATAGCAAATGTACAAAGGAACAAAATTGCCATAAGATAAAGATTTGGAAAGAACAGAAAAAACTAGGACACAATAGTAGTTAAAGTGCTAAAGTCTATAAAGTCATTGTATTGGGAAATAGAAAAAGAGAAATTTTGCAAAGGAATGTAAACATTAACATAAATGAAGTTCCCATAGCATCAAGCTACCTAAAATGTTCTTTAAAATGTTAGAGGCACTTATTTTTATTGTTCCTTAAGTCCTTGTAAATTCTGGTCTTTTCAATTTTTGGTTTTTGTCTGAGTAGAGCGTTGAGTTGTGCCCAGTGACAAGCCCAGAGATGATGGGCACAAACTGAAAGACAAAAAGTTCTCTCTAAACATCAGGAAATGCTATTTTACTGGGAGGGGGGTGACTGAGCTTTAGGACAGGTTGTCCAGAGAGGTTGTTAACTTGGAAATGCTCAAAAGCCACCTGAGCACTGTCCCAGGTAGCCAAGTCTAGGTGTGACCCTTCTAGAGCTTGGGCTTGTGCCAAATGATCTCCAGAGGTCACAATCACAGCTGTGTTGTGATTCTGCAAAAATGTCCTTTAATTTTAAAGAGGACCATTTTATTGCTATTTGCATATAAAGTGCTCAGCCAACATAGTGGCTACTTGTAAATGGATACATTCACCTGTAGATACTAAAATGAGCTTTCCAACCAAATAAATGTTTAAAACTATTTATTTCAGTGATAAATTAGGGCAAAAGGGAAGCTTCAGACCAGTGTGGATTGGGGGTTTTATGTTCTCTAGCTGCAGAATAGAGGTTTTGCACAGCATTGTTGATTAAACATCTTATTATGGAGGATAATATTCAGAAACAACCTTGCTGGGGCCTTGTTAGCAGCACTGAGTATTCAGTGTTCGACTCACTGGGATGCTTACTAATGTATTCCTGGGTGAGATCTAAAGCCTTTTGTCTGAGAAATTATTTTTTTAAAGTAGAAATGCAAAATTAATAGAGAGATTAATTGCCAACCAAATCTGATTATTTGGCAGGGCTTCATGTGTAAATCCATTGGCATCAGTGCTTGGTCTAAAATTATTATGACATTGACATTAAAATGTGAAGCACTGGCATTTTAAGATGACTCACTCCAGGAGGAAATACTCTTTTAAAATCAATCCTTCAGTCTGAGCTGCAGACTGGGAGAGTGTTATTTGCTTTTGATAAGGGATATGTAAAAATAATTGATTGGAGGTTTACTGAGGGGCAGAAATGTTGCAGGCATCCAAAGTTAGACAAGGTAAAGCCCTCTGGAGAGGACTGTAGAGGAAAAGCCTGCTTTCAAAGACACAGAATGCTGTGTGTGATCCAAGACAGATACAAGCTAATTGGCTGACCTTAGTGCATTTTCTATGAGGTTTGGCTTGAAAAGCAGAGAAGGAACATCCAGTCGAAGGAAATTTTGTGTCAGTTTCTTCGAACTTCATTCTATGACTTGCATTAGTAATTATCAATGTAGCTGGAGCTGAATTGCAACTTTTTAAAGTCGTACAGTATTCTGTTATTCTAGTTAGTTCACACCTTCATTGCTTTGAATGTGAAAGAAGCAGTGGAAGTATAAAGGGTTGTTGTATCTTTGGACCACTAAGCCTAATTTATTTATTTGCATTAGTTTGTGCTCCAGTTCCACTCTCCCTGTGATTTTTCTTTATCTTTGTATCTGCCTCTTATATTGCTTGGGATAGATGGCTTAGCTGGGAATAAAGCTGAATATTTCATAATTTTTCTGAGAATCACTTAATGACTATTTCTGATGCTAGTTTCCATAAGAGATGCATTCATATTTTTCTTAGATTTTTTCCTTTTTTATGATTATTCAAAACTTTACATTGTTTTGCTACATCTAAATCTAAATTTTAGTATTTATTTACTTTTTTTTCTCAATGGCAAAAGTATTTTTTTATTACTTAAAAAAAACCACCAACATTCCTAATATGAAATGCTATCTTAGTTCCCTGATACGTGACGCAGCAGTAATCAAATATATTGTGTTTCATTCTCCAGATCAGAGATTTACATAACACTTGAGTCTTCTGTGACTGTGGAGTTTAATAAAATTTAAATTGCATCTTTGCTTTGATATAGAAGTTATTGTTTTTCAAGATACTGGATTTTGCTTCTTATATTTCCTCTCCACATAACTGTAACTGATAGATGCAAATCCATCTGCAGTTCAGCTCACTCTCTTGCTGCCTGCTACAAGATAAATTGGATTTTTATGGAGCAACTTGAAATAATACTTTAATAAGAAAGAATGGTTAAGTTTATGAAAAGAATATTGCTTTTTGCTGTCTGAGAAACCAGACTTTGCCTTTGTAGATGTCTTTGAAAAAAAGAAAATGCCGTGGAAACAGAAGGTCATCTTAATATTGGGGGGTTAAAAAAGGAAAATTGGGTTAAGCAACATCTTGGTTGCTATTTAGTTGGCCTATTTGGATTTCAGTATTTATGGGAAAAGGTGCTGTCTACAGTTTTTAAAAGTTAAACCATCCAGTTAGAGATTTTGTACTGGTTCATAAATGAAAAAAGATTCAAAAAGTTAATTGCAAGTAAAACTAGTCAGCTGGGATTAAATTGCTGCAGTCAGTAGGAAAAAATAAATGTTTCTGGGGAGTCTGACATATGTTTGCTTGGAAAAATAATTTGTGATAATAATAGTAATGTCCATTTAGCAGAAGCTATTCACAGCAGGAACCTCACTTTAGAAGTCTGGTTGAAAGCACCATGTAGTTAAGTGGTTTGGCTTGCGGGGGGAGCATGTAGGATGCTCTCTCTGGCTGCTGCGCAATGGCAGCAGTGTTCTGAGTGTGGTGAAAGAAATGAGATGGCAGAACACAGCAGAGGAAGAAAGGAGATTAAAGCAGAAGCTCTCGCTCCAATAATAATGGAAATGAAAATATCCTGCAAGACCCCTGTTCCCTTTGTCCCTCTTCCTATTTGATGGTACTGAGTAGTGTTTGAAACCAGAACAGGAAGCAGCCTTTCTTTTCAGCAGATGTCTTCCAGGAATTTCCAGAAGTGAGTAAATAAATGTGTTCAACACTGGAGCTGCATGTTTCTTTTTATAGGCAGATGCTATTTTTGTTATGATCTATTTATAATGCTTTACTTTTTTAGTTCACTGGAGAAAAGCTTGTTTTTCATATGAGCATCTTTTGGTCCTCACATTTTCCATGCCTTGGGAAGCTTCTGCTGAGTTGTTTCAAAAGTTAGGCATTTTTTAAAAATAATTTTTAAAAATTGGTTAGTGACTTGGAGCTGCAGTGACTTCTAGATAGACAATGAAGCTATTGGGTTGTTAATAGGCTTAATTTTAGGTGATTTTAATTTTCTTGAAAGATCTGTGATGGCCAGCACTGTTCAATTCTCTCATTATTTTTAGAACTCTGCTTTTGAATGTTTTTTTATAGGAGTCCAGTGGAAAAAACAAAATAAGCAACTCTGGTTTTTTTGCAAATGTTAGAGAAATTGCTGAAAAAAAGAAAAGAGATTGAAAGCTGGGAAAGTCAATAAGCTTATGTGATCTCCTGGAGAAAGAATGTAGATGTACTCTGCAGGTTGTCATTTACATTAAAAAAAAAAAAATTGGTACTAGTACTATTAGTATGTCAGTGCAAGCTATGATGATGAGTTCTTTTAATCATTATGTCAGTGTTTCCATCATGAGTTGCAATAATTAAACTCTTCAAAGTGGCAGGAACCCAAAGAAACAGGACAGTGCATCATCAAATTTGGTCACCAGCAGGTCACGAACTGTAATACCAAGTTCACTGCAGGATTCAATAACTTGGAAATTGATCACACAAGTTGTGTCAGATAAAAATTCTCTCTTGCAGTTTAAAAAGTCCGCTCCTTTTGTCTCAGATGTTGCAAGTTTCTGTTTCATTGAGGAAATGAGAATTGTAAGTCCTTGTGATTTTTTTTTTTCTTTTTACCTCTAAGTAAATACCTAGTGGCAACATCATTGATAATCTGTAATTGTTTCCAAGTACTACTGAAATACTAACCCTCCCCCATGTAGCTGTCAAGAGAAGTGCAGAGGGCTGCTTGATCCAGATTAATTGGTGGGAGTTAATGGGACCCGAGGGCGCTCTGCTTGTGACTGTGTGCAGAGATAACCAGATGTCTTCCTCCTAGTGTCAGAAGGCTTTTTAAGTGTCTGTTATTGTTCTAACGAAGGACTGCAGATATTTCACAAAATCAATTATTTCAGTCTTTTCCTCTGGGCACAGGGAAATTGAAGTAGTGTTTCGTGTGGTTGCTGAGTTGCTACCAAAAGTGCCCCAAAATCAATCCTTTGTGTGAGATGTCTCAACACATGCTGCCTTTTTCCGCTTGTATATGGACTGTGGAGACATCAAAATACAAGTGCAATGCAGCTGAGTTACACCTTTTAAATATAGTGGGAAAATCACCTAAATTATCTGAAGTTGATGGAAAATTAATGCATTCAGGTTGGGTTATGAAAAAGAAAAATCTTGTCTGCATGGTAGCTGTTCTTGGAAGTATATGTTTACTTGAATCCGTTGGTTTGTTTTGTATGTTGCCTATTTTTTGAGCTTAAAACAGGTACAGGGATTATCACCTATAGTAGTTTTAGGCTTTAGGGCAGTTTCTGAAGCAAGAAAGTAAATTATTAAAATTTAAACACAGAACTCATTTGTGAGGAGCTTGGTGAAAATCTGTTTAGTTTTGGTCATCCTCCTTCAACTTGATTTCTATTCTGCCTTTAGGAGCACAGTACTACCATGCATTTTAATAGTGTGAAGTAAGTTATTAATTTTGGAGTGTTAACTTGATAGTATTTCTATGCATTTCTATTGCTACCTCTTATGGATTGGTTGTGGTTCTTTTTTCTTTCTCAGCCTAGCAATAGGCTGGGGATTACTTCAGAGCCTGTCACCAGTGGTTCATATTCAAGCAGAAGAATGACAGCTAAGCTGAATGCTGGCCTGAGAGTGCAGCTCTGTAGCAGTCCTGGGCAGGCAGACTGGGAACAAGAGCCAAATCTTCCTCACAGAAGAGCTGCAACCACATCAGTGAAGCCACTTGGATTTAAGGCTGCTTAATAGTTCTGTAAATCAGGTTAACTATGCCTCCTTTTGGGCTATGCTGAACTGGCGACTTCTGCACAGTCTGTACAGTGACAGTTGCCATGGATAAAAGAATTCCATAATTTTTTTCCACTTTTCTTGACATACCATGCCCAAGCAAGGCACAAAAACTGGCTTCAGAGCCACAGGAAGTATGTCAGCCCTCCAGATGCTCAATGAAAACAATTAAAATTCTCTTCTGATTACAATAGAATCAGTCATGGTTTTAGCTTCACAATGAATAATGTATTTGTGAAAGGATGAATAGTCTTAAAAATTATTACATGTAATAATTATTGTCTATTAGGACTTTTCTTCAGGAGGATGAGCTAGTAATAAAAGAAACATTGCTATATTTTTATGTAATGTTTTATTGCTTACAGCATATTAATGACAGATGGCAGTTGTCACTAATTATATTACCACAGAGGAAGCAGTCTAGAATGAGCTTCTTTTTTTGTCTCTTGGTTATCTTTTGTTCTGAGAGGAAAGTCCAATCCCCAAATGGTTTGGTGTATTGAAATTGAAAGCATCTGTGCTGGTAAGCCACCTTCTTACTCATTAAATGCTTTCGTTTTACCTAAAGTAGGATTATACTAGGCTGTTGCTTGGCATGTTGCACCTGTTTTAGTGTTAAATGAGTGGGTACAATATATTTTAAAAAGTGTGAAAGAGCACTATGGCAGATGAAACACTTGAGTTCCCAAATGTCACAAAATTCCTGAATTAAATTTGTCTGTGACACAAGTTTCTACTTTGTGCACAGGCTTCATGAACAAATCTTTAACTACACAACCACGTAGTGGGGTTTCCTCTCTTTCCTACAGCAGAATACCTTGCCTGCTTGCATTTACTGTGGAAGCCTCCAAAACCAGCTTGGCATCACCACTTCTTATAATGGTGCTCAAAAGTAAAAAGACTTCAAAAAGCCTATGGAAGAAAAGTACCAACCTATGATAAATGTTTGTCACTGCCAGTTGTCTGTGATAGTACAGGATCCCTGGGAAATTGTTTAAAAATTAGTGTTTAAATCCCTGACCAGCTTGCAGTAAGAGGTTTGTTAACAAGGTTTAAAGGTTAGGAGAGCTGTAGCACATAGCCACAGAAATTTATGTCAGGAGTTTTGCAGCTGTGAAGAACAATGCCCATTTCACATATCAAACTGAAAGGTGCTAAAAAATACAAACCCAATTGTGTTTCTACTTTGTATTATACTTAAAGTAGCATAAATTTAAAAAGTGTAAATACAGGCTAGTGAAGAATCAGCCTGAGTAGGTGCTGAAAGATTAGAATTGCATTGTTAGTAATAGACTATAATAATAATTTCATAATGATGATACAATTATGAAACTGTGTAATGAAATATTGTAAGACATGACATATGCATAATATATAATAAAGGAAAATATACTATATGCCCTGTACAATATATATTATATTATGTAATTATAATAATGACTATATATAGTATATAATAGTATAGGACAATAATAGGCTTTGATCTCATAGTTGACCTTGCTTTGAAGATACTTGCAGTGATCTCTTCTGGAGCCAGTTCCTGGGCTGAGGCTGCATTCCCCAAATGCTGCAGTGGAGTTTGTGTTCCTACAGACTTTGACACAAGAGCAGAGATTATCTGGAGGGGCAAGGAGGTGGCTGTGCTCACCAGTTTTTCTGCACCAGACCTAGTGCTTGTTAGCTCTGGGGAGGGTCAAATGAGCTTCTTGAGTCCCTACAAAATTAATTTTGTAGAGGAATTAGTGCCATTTCTTCTCTCTTGGAGGTTGCTGTCCATTTTACTTATTCAGATTATTGTATGTATGAGCTGTTCACTGATTCTCTCCTTGGGTTGTGCTTAGCAGCCTGTGGGCTCTTCAGTCTTGTACACTGCAAAGATTAACCTGTAAAGCTTATCACATGGATTTTATGTGGCAGTGATGGGGTTTTAATGTGTCCTTGTGTTTAGTTCTGAATGCCATTTGAGGAGAAAAGAGAAACACAAAAGCCATAATGTATTTTAGAGGCAAGTAAGAAAGGGATCAAAGCAAGGCTGTGTGTAGAAAGCAGTTTTATAGGGGTTGGGATCTTGGTTGCTCTGGCTGTTCAGGGTAAAAGAAATAATGAACCTGTGTTGCTGCAGCCTAGAAAATTAAGGGTGCATGGATTGAAAATGCAAGAGCAGTTATCCAGTAAACTAAATTGCCAAGGGAGATTGTAGAATTGTTCGTTTAAGCCCATGTAGTCATAGGACAGATGAGGCTCCTGTCCATTAGAGTTGTCTTGGGACCAGTGGCGTTGTTTCTGAGATGTGGCAGCAAAACAGCTGGCTGAGGAGCTCTCTAAAATTAAAATAAGAAACACAATAAGTATCAGTTATTTGATGGCTGTGGTAAGTATGAAGTTTGGAATAAGCTTCTCTTGATTTATTGCTGTCATCTGAGCTGCATCTTTAGTGTCAGCTCAGCCAAGCAGGTCTGGCTTATAGAAGGAATGGAAAGGCTTTGCTTTTTCCAGTTTCAGTCTTAATGTTTTTGGGGTTAGAGGAGACATTTTCTCAGTCATTTCCTTGCAGTGAATTGTTTCTGCTCTTTTAATTCACTGTTGGATTTACATGTAGATAGAAGGTTTGGGTTCATTTAGGCACCTTGAAAGGTTGCACCTTTATGGCCAAGAAAGCTGCTCCCCATGCAGCGAGTGACCATGAGTTCTCAGCATTATCTATAAAAGCTTGCCAAGGAAGATGAGAGTCTTTCAGTAAGCAATAGCTGATGGTTTGGTACCAACTCCAACTGCACAATCTTTGGTGACTGTTTTGGTCAGTCACTTAATCTGTTTCTGGTTTGATTTTCGCTTTATAAAGCACGAGTAATATTAATTCCCTTGTTGCACCCTTTTGTTTATATATAGATTTTAAACTTTTGGGATGCTTTATTGTAGAGTATTTGCACAAGGTCTAGCACTGTGGGATCCTTGTCTTAGTTGAAGCCTTAGAGCACTGTCATAAGTAGTGGCAGAAATAATAAGCTCCATTCCCTATTTATAAACTTCACAATAAGTAAGAGAGCTCTTTAGGTTGGTACTTAGTGTAAGTCCCCACAGACTGCTGAAGGCTTTAATCAGGAAGTTGTTATCATATGAACTCAACAGAACAAAAGTTGAATTTATTAGAGAGTTAATTTTTCAACCATATATTCCCAGTGCAAGCCCTCATTAAGATGAAAGTCATGTTTGGAATGTGCACAATTAATTTAGGAGAATCTACAAAAATGTTTTAAATACTGTACAGCCGTACAGCCTGACATTAAGGAGAGAGTCCCCCAAACATGAACAGTCTTGGAGTTAATGTTAAATTTCATGTATTTGGCTTTCTTCTAAGCTCAGAAATTTAAAATCTATGAACTACTGGTCCTCTGTGATGTGCTTTAGTGGTCAGAAAGCTGTGTTGTATTCCAGTTCAGATCAGGCTGACTAATTAAAACATGTAGAAATCTGTATTTTCTATCGTTTTTTCACCCAAGTTTATAGCCAGAGAACAAAAAGAAAGCCTTACATGTTGATTAGCAAAGCCCTTCCATGTGGCATTTTTTCTTCTCTATGGAGGGTGGTGATTGTGTTGAAAGAAAGGGACTGTCATCTTTCCTAAAGCTAGATTGCATCACTGTTCCTTCAGGTGCACTGGGATGTGGCCATCCCTCTGCATTGGGGTTCTTAATGGAATTTTCTGCTGCAGAGCAAAACTCATCAGTCCCTGTTAATTTAGAAAGAGTGAGGGAAGATGACATAGCCATTAATCCTTAAACAGATAAATAGGCAGAATTTTTGAATGATGCATGAGATTTCAGGAAGCTTTTAGAGTATGTGAGAGATTCTTACAGTGAGATCCCTTGGGACGCAGGAATGATTTAAAGCAAGATTTTCAGCATTTTAGTAACCTATTCTTAATGTGACTTATGTCTAAGCTTACCTCTGAGTTCTGCATTTGTGCAAGTGTTGCACTTGCAGATGTTGGTATATATGGTATTATTTATGTGTAACTGTGATTGGATTTTTGGTTTACTTGGAAAGCTTTACAATGTATAGAAATGGTATTTGGTATTTCTGCAGTATCAGAAAGATCAAAACTAGAAATTTGTTTTTTAAGATAGATATAGTTGCTCTCTCTCCCCAACTGTGTTTTTATAGACAAATATTGAAATAGTATTTTTAGTGCCTGCCGAAACAAAACATGTTAATAAATATTTAATTTTCTGATTATGTGCCCATTTGAAAATCTTAGTTCATAAATATGCAGTTCAGATTTTGTCTCACTTCATTACTAGCCTATTTCTTATTTTTAAGGACACAGTCTCCTGCTGAGCTAAAATATAAGTTGCCTGGTGGATAAAATCTGTTAGGGAAGCACCTGGGCAGACCTTCAATATATCTACTTATTTGAAAGACAGAGTTAATCTGCTGCAGAAATAAAAATAGCATCTGAATTATCTAGAGGAGTCAGAGAGTGAAGCTACTGGACTAGAATACTGCTCATTTGTATGTAAGTGTACTGTCTTTTTTTCCTGAATTTGCTCCTAAGTTCTGTTAATATAGAAGAGTAAGGGATGAAAACCATTCTTGAAATTGATCCAGACAGATGCACTCAGGCTAGTGCTGTGTGGCTAAATCATGATGTACATGTTGGGGATTATCTGAAAAAAAAATCTATACTTGAAATAGCCAAAGTGAATGCCTTGGGAGAGCAACACACTGAATCTAAGATTGCTGAGGCTAGTGATCCTCCATGACTTCAATCATATAAAGATTTATATTTGCTAAAAGGTTTCAGTGCCTAGAAAATCAAGTGGTAGATGCCTGCATTTTAGCAACTATACATTGCTGTTTACCTGTGAATAAACATTGCTCAAATAAATGAAAATATTTTGTGGAAGGCTTTTTTTCTAGTTTGGTTACAGGGTCTTTTTTCTGCAGGAAATTTAGGGAAAGAAAGCAGGGGAGAAAAAGAAAGGAAAAGAGACCCTCTTAGAGACTAAGATTTCAGCCAAACTTGCAAATAGTTATTTGTGTATTTGTATCTAGTGGTAGCTCTATGGCTGAGTTCAGTTACCTGCAGCTTAGAGTCTCTTAACTGAGTCCTGATGTCATGCACTTCCCGGCCATACTGAAGTTGTCACTTAGAAACTTTGTGTAATGGAAATGTACTTAAGTAAGTTTGCACACCTGGCTGTGTGGGCTTTACATGGCATTCTGTCCATACCTAAAATTATATATTCAGATCTGCTGCCATGGTTGCTCATCATGTCATGAAAGAACAGTTCTGAATCTTTCTGTAGCAGGAAAAAATCAGGAAACAAGAATGAAGAAAAGCAGAGATGCTTATTTGGAAAAAAAAAAGTATGGATATGAAATCAAGAAATTGACAAGTAATGTTAGAATTAATGCTGTTTGTCTTCCTCAGATCTTCCTCAGATCTTCTTCTTCCTCAGATCTTCTTCTTCCTCCTCCTTCTCCTCCTCCTTCTCCTCCTTCTATGTGTTAGGGCTGTCTGCTGGCAGAGATAGTGCATTTCACAGGTTTGTTCTTTGGGTCCTTTGCTCTCAGCAGGACACATTTTGAGTGATGCAGCCAAAGGGAGAGAAGTTGCTGGGTCACAGCTCCTGACTGGCTCTGCTGGGTGCAGGGATGTGCCTGCAGACGCTTTCTGCCCTGTTGGACAGGAGCGCTCTGGTGCCTGTGGGCGGAGCAGCCGGGAGCAGCTGTGCATGGCCGCAGTCCTGCAGGATTCTCCACAGCCAGGAAATGGTGCATTCTTTCAGTTTAGCCATTTTTTCCCCCTGAAATTATGTAACTTTTATAAGTTGAATCTGATGATCTTAAGTGAGATGTTGAGAGAGAGATTATTTGCAATGAGTTTTGGATGTGTTGGACTATTTTGTCTTACAACACAGAATACTAAAAATACATAATTAGGCAAACGACAAGAATTTTTAAAGAGTTGACCTTTCCTAATATTTGCATTATTATATGTTTGTTTAAACTCGCAGTCAACCTTCTTTTTGCTTTACCACACTTAATGTGTCTAATGAATAGAATTTTTTTGTATCTTCCCATGCAGTACTTGCAGTAGTCGGTCTCTGGACATGCTTTTTTGCATAGAAATCATATTTTGCTGATCTCTTTAAGTTGCATCGTTATTGGTCTGTAGCACTTGGTATAAAATTGAGAAAGGTCATCTGAAAATAATTGTCTTGAAGGAAGAGAGCATGCTATGTTTGGTTTTTTCTTGGCTGGTGCACTTCACAGTCCGTTCATTTGCGTGACTCCTTTCCCACTTAATCTCATCTTTTACCTCCTGGCAAATAGCAATATGCCTCAGCATAATGATGAGCAGCAGCAAAGGTAAAAACAAATATGTTTATATTCTTCCCTGCCTTCCAAATTTAGAACTGAAAATAGAAACTAGTTAATGTGTACTGTTCAGAAGGGTAATAAATAAACATGATTTGGGGAAAAGACTGGATATACTTCAGCATTTTTCTATATTATGCTTTTCTGTAGTACGGAAAGATTTTTGTAAAATAATTTAGGAGTCATGGTGGCAATGAAAAGATAAGCAGGAGGATAATTAGCTTCTGGAAACAATGTGTAGGTTTCATTTCACTGAAACTTCAGAGGCTCAAGGCTGAAATACGCTGAACTGTTTGCAGGATGAAATGTGTGACACACAGAAAGCAGCATAGTGCATGCAGAGTATTTGGAGTCCGTCAAGGCTTGGAATAACATCTTTAATGCACATATCCACCTACTGCTGTTTAATAATTCTGCCATCAGTGCCTACGGTTCCTCCTCACTATTAAGTTAGCACTCTAAATACTGCAGCACAATCCTGTGTTTCCATTGTCACTTGGGTGATCAGATGCCAGCGGATTTGCCCACAGAGGCAGCAGAGTGTCCACTCTTGAGCTACTCAAAACCTGACTGGACAGAGCCCTGAGCCAGAGCAGGGGCTCCAGGTGACCCTGCTCTGAGCAGAAACAAGGTGACCTCCAGAGATCCCTTCCCACCTCAATTCTGTGATGAGGTAGCAGAGAGAGACAGCTTTTAATAAAAAGTGCTGAAAATGTTGGGTCCTGCACAGACTCTGAGTCCAAGGGGAGCTGGGGTTATGTAAAGGAGGCTTAGAAAATGTTGGCAGATCATAGCCATCGATGTTTTTTTAAAAATGTCTCCAGAACATCTGTGGAACTAGTAATGCTAGTAAGTAATCAAAGGCAGGATGAGTGTGACAAGAATGTTATCAATAATAATGATCAGTTTAGGTACAAACCCAAGGTAATAGGGTTTGTACCTAAATGGATACAATATGTACAAACCCTAGGTAAAAATGGGTGCCTGATGTAATAGAGGGGTTGATCAGGTAAGTTAGCAGGTGCTTAAAGGTTTTGAAATTAAAGAGTTGGGGGCCAGATTGTCCATGGCTGGAATTTTTCACATACCAATCAGTGGTTTCATTCAAAAATGGTTGTTTTAGCATTGTCTTAACGATCAAATGTTGGGATGATTTTTAGTTCTTTTTCTTTCCTTCTCCCTTCTGGAAAGGCTGAGAGGCAGGATAAGCAGAAGCAGTACCTTTCAGCTGGTACCTTATGTTCCCCTGGGCAGCCACATTTGGGCAATTGAGTGACCAGGGCAGCTGTCTCTGCAGGGCCACTGAGGGTCGAGGCTTGCTGGTCTCAAAGATGGCTGGGGACACGAGCTGTGCCAGGACTGTTGTCAGCACAGCTTCTCTCCTCCCTCTGGAGGGCCATGAAGTCATGGGGCAGGAATCTGAAGTTGTATTTTCTTTCAGGTTCTTTCTTGGCCAGGAGTGCACAGGCCTTTGAGTTTAGAGCAGACCATTGTAAACATGCAGTCAAATCTTCTATCTCTAGGCCTTGGGGCTTCTTTCAATTATTGTATTAATGAGCTTAGACATGGATTAGCTGTTTTTAGGAGCTTGATAGATTGGCTGTAGTTTAGCCAGGTAATTATCATCACTGTTACACATCTCCTCCTAATGATTTTCTTGCCAGAATTTAACTTGTGATGGATCTTTGTGAGTGTATGTGGATGTTGAAATAAAAAGCTCAAGGACAAACGATGGCAAAATAAAATATACATTTATGATTAAGTAATGGGTTAGAAAATGTTTTCAGGAAAATTAGGTTTAAGAGGTAGATACGTAGTTCTATAAGCCTTTAGTTTTTATCCTTGGTGATGTAATTCCAAGGCCTGATGAAGAGATGTAGCTGAGAGTGATGATGACAATCATGACTGTGAGACAGGATACAGTCTCCTGTACAGCGATGCCAAGTTAGTGGCTGATTACTGGCAAAAAGCAGGTGCCTCTCCCACCCCCAATTATTTTCTCTGGTTTTTTTTAAATGGTTTTATTTTTTTTTCACTTTCCTGCCAGCTTAGCCCCTGAAGTAGGGGTTATGTGAGTGCTAGGAAAAAAGGTAGGACAGGAACAGTTCCTTTCTGGGGCAGCCTTCTTTAGTGAGATGGGCTCAGCAGTGTCATTCAGGCCTATGGGACCACAACAAACCCTGGGAATTAAGGAACTGACTGAGAAACAACATAGTTTAGTCTTGTAGCAAAGGTTTGGAAAATCTGTATTTTCTGAGATTTCCATTCAGATTTAGGTGCTTCGGCTTTAAAATATTAAATTGAGACTGTGGAGTATTACTGTGTTAGGGCATTGCAGTGGGAGTACATTGTTAGTGTGGAACATGCGGAGACACTGAAGTCACAGGATTGACACTGGCATGTCCATGATTTGATAACACCTCCTGAATAATACATGTGATGGGTACAGGATGCACTCACTGGTGTTGAGTGACTGATATGGATGTGAGGAGAGGAAAAAAGGTTAGGGCAGCACAACACCAGCAATGTGCTTCTGCCTGTTTGGCTTCCTGATCTTACATATCAGGAATTGGAAGAAAAAGGAGGGAAAGTGGATGGTGCTTTGTCATTTTGCCTCACAGAACAGTTAAAATTATAGTATGCTTCTAGAGACACATGTACATTAGGGAATTTAGAAACACCATCATGTTAAAGGCTGCTCTGTAATTAGGCTTTTTCTGAGGAAGCTCTTGACCTGTGGACCTTACTTTTGAAGATAATGTAGGAGAGCAGAAAGCAGTTTATTGCTAATTTTTTTGTGTATATCTTGAAGTATTCCATATTTAAGAAAATTCTTAGAGATACATAATCTTGTTTGTCCTTACTTTACTTATTGATTGCACTGGAGAACCAGGTAATTTGTGCTCTTGAAAACTTTCATGAAAAGCAGAAATTGCACAAAACATTTAACAAATAGGGTTTTTTTTCCTGGAATATTGTCCAGCCTGTATTTGACTGTAGTCCATCAGAAATAAATAATGAGGAGTTTTATACACTGAAGGGAAAAATAACTCACCTTTTCAGATCTTTAAAAGTGTGTGATGTTCATATATGCATATATCTTTTATAGTGGCATAGGAGGCTTGGCAGTCCTAATATAAAAATGCATGGGATATTTTAACAATGAGCACCACCACTCCACCCACACCCCCAAGAAAAGCCAAAATCAAATCCCTTCATGTTTGTGTGCATGCACATGAAACATGTAGTTATGTGTATGCTTATAATGGGGCAGAGTGACCATAGTGGTTTCCTTTGTGTCTGATTATATTTCTGAAGAAAGCCTTTCCACTCCAACACCAATATTTGAATGAGATAAAGCTTCATTCCCCTGAGTTTACTCAAGTCTGTAACTATGCAGAGTCACAGAGTAACTGAGTTTCAAGGGCCCTCTGGAGATTGTCTGGTCCAAGCCCTGTGCTCAAAGCAGTGTCACCTGGGGCAGACCAGCACTGTGTCCAGTGAGATTTTGAGCATCTCCAGGAACTGTGACTCCACAACTTCCCTGAGTCCAAATAGCACAGTGTGTGGTACAAAACACTGAATATGGGACAGGAAGGGAGATGAAGAGCCAAGTTTTATGATCCACACTCCATGGAAGCATTTGAGCATAAACTTCAGTCTTGCTACACTAAACACAGTTAATGTTTGGGTTTAAGTGCACTACTGAGCTAGAGTCATTGGTAATGTTTATTTGCATTTAATGGTGCTTTTGTTATTCTAGTCAATCACAGAAATCAGATGGACAGTTTGCTGCCTTTATTCGTGCCCTTTTATTTTCCTGATGTCAGAAAGGGCTACAGTTGGGACCCAGGTACAACCATGTAACTCTGTGGGCTTTGGTCTTTGGGTTTTATAACTAGTGACTAGGAATATGTTTTCATTTTTATTGCTGTAATACTACATCGAACTGTAGGAATTTATAATGTTTGCATACGTACAGGTGTCATTTATTTAAAATGTGTGCAGTAATATTTTTTTTATGTCATAAACCGTTTACATAAAGCCTTTGAAAAAGTAATAAGGCTGCAGCAGGCCTGTGCAATAATCTTGTCATCCTTAAATTATTTTTCTGAAGCACTGCCTCTCAAGCTGTCATGTGGGATACTTTAATCTCTTTTGCTGATGGCATTCCGTGTGTCCGCTTCCAGGGCAGCCACAGGCAGACCTCTTTAGAAAAACAGATGAAGCAGTTTATATATAGCATTCCATTTATTCCTAATGAAATCAAATGGCCTTGTGGCCAGGACTTGGTTTAAAAAGAGCAGTTTATTGAGAACCTCTAAATAGATAAAAAGAGTAACAAATGGTGCTGTATTCCCAGGCTAGTTGCCTTTTCAATATCACATGGAAAATTTCCCTCTGAAATGGAGAGAAATCACCACACCCTGTTTATGCAGAGGTGAGTCAGTACTTCCTTGAAGGTTTTATGAATAGTAAAAAAAAAAAAAAGATAGATACACCCCCTGTGGCATTGGATGTCAGAACTGGGACACCAGAGTAACTGACATGTAATATTTATCAGGTTTCACAGTCCCTTCCTAAGCAGATACGTCTGACTAGATGTTATTTTTAATTGAGATGAAAGGACAATTAAAAAAAAAAAATACTGCAATTCCATTGCAATAACAAATTTGGAGGGTAAACCTGAGACTTATTTGTCTAACTGCAGGGCCACAAAGACCTACTGACCGTGATTCCTCATGGGCAGAGCTCTGAGTAGAAAGTGTGCTTTATCTGTCAGTGCCTGCACAGTGCCCAGGTGTGTAAGACTGGACACATTTACACAAATACTGGTGTTGGTATGTTGCACTTACCAACTATAAAGAGAGATTTGCTGTGGGAAGACATTCAGGGTTAGGATTGCCCCTAGATCATTAGCTGGAAGAGATGCTGAAAGTACATCAGTGTTTCTTGGCAGAATGATGCATGAAATTGAAACCTATGAAGTCATCATCTATTCACCTCACTGACTGTACTTTTATCTTGATAATACTGGGTCTAAGTTTGTTTCTTGTAACTGTAATATTGGTGAATTGTCTGCTTGAAAAGTTTGTTCTTCTAATAGGCTTCTATTATAATATAATTCTTTAGAGTTCAGTTAGTTCTGTAATATGTCTTCATGGATAAAAATGATTAAAAAACCTCTGAAACAGAGTAATTTTACATCTCTGTAAATGTTTGTGCTGGTATCAGCTGGGGTAGAGTTAATTTTCTTCACAAAACCTAGTATGGGGCTGTGTTTTGGATTTGTGTTGAGCAGAGCTGACAATATAGATATTTTTGTTGTTACAGAACACGACTTGCACAGAGCCAAGGCCTTTTCTGCTTTTCATAGTGCCACAGTGGCAAAGAGGCTGGGGATGCACGACAGTTTGGGAGGAGACACAACTGGGACACATGACCCAGACTGACCAAAGGGATATTCCAGACCGTGTGACATCCTGCTCAGTGTATAGAGTGGGGGGGAGAAGAAGGAAAGAGGGGATGTTTGAAGTGCTGGCGTTTGTCTTCCCAAGCCACCGTTATGTGTGATGGGGCCCTGCTCTGCCGAGGCAGGTGACTGCCTGCCTGCCTGTGGGAAGCTGTGAATCCTTGTTCTGCTTTACTTGTGTACATGGCTTTTGCTTTCCCTATTTAATTATCTTTACCTTCACCCACAAGTTTTCTGCCTTTCTGCCATGATGATGCTATATTCCATTTTATGTGTTTGTTGTCTGTCAGTCTTCCACTTTGCACCTGCCTGTATGCCTCTAGGCTAATTTCCTACATAGGAATGCCTTTTCCCTGGGTGCATTTCTTCATACATTTTCTCCAGGTCACCACTGGTTTTCCACCTCTTTCTTCGCTCTTTCCATCTCTTTTGTTTTTTAGTACTTGGACACTTAGATAATGTTAATCCTCAAGGGCCGGTTGATTGAGACAGTTGACTCAGATTTCAGTCAGGCTTGAGAGAGCACCTTCCATGGATGTGTGCCTAACTGTAATAAGCCTGTAAAAGAAAATTGTATGAACTTGAGCATCTTTACAGTTGAAGTGGTAGTTATTATTTGAAAGCTACATTTTTCAAATGCTAAGAAAATTACTTTTTTTTTTAAATATGTACTTTTTTCAAATTCAAGTGCTTGAATTTGCAGATTCTGGATGCTGAAGGTGACTTTTCATTGACCCAGCTGAGTGTTTTGGCAGTTATTGGAAGAAAGGAATGTATAGCAAATTTGTCTTTATTAGCTACCATGGGCAATCCACTTTTTAAAATGTTATAATATCAGAATTTACTGAATGAAAAAACCTATTACATGTAGAGATTTTATTTGGTTTCATTAAGGTTTATCTTTTAAGTGTGACACAGTTTTTTGCTGATTTAGGTTTGAACACAAGCTTCCTAGCCTTTAATAGCCAAAGGCAGAAGTGGCCTCGGTTTCAAGAAGGAAACAAAAGTATGGAGAATAGTAGAGCTCTTCTTCAGCTGCAAGACACTGCTCTTCCACTTGTCCTCAGCTTTCCAACCTCACTTTTTCAATGCTATTGCAGGTAGTATTTCTGAGCTTTCATCATCAGGATTTCTTTTAAAAACTGAAGGAGACCAACTGCAGAGAGCAAAGCCTGCCCTGTAGCTAGATGTAAACTCAGATTGTTTATCCCTTTCCTAGTCTGTAAAGCTTTAGTTCTCTCTCATATATTGTTTTTCTTTGCTTGTCAACCCAGGAGCCAGATACCAATATGAACAGCACACTGTGCCATGTAGAAGATACAGGTAAATACACCCACCAACCTGTAGAGAAGGGGCTGGTGCCTAAGGATGATTACTTTGGAATAATGGAATAAGATATTTCAGTCAAAACAAAAGGACTGCAGTTTTTATTTGTCCTTATTTTTCTTCCTAAACTTCCTAAAAGTGTGTTTGTAAGCAGCTGATCCCAGATAGTTTTGTGACACTGAGGCTGTGCTCCTGGGCTGTGCCCAGCAGAGACCTCCACGTCCACATCCCACCATGTGGCTCATGCCCCGTCGGTCACTCGGCCAGAGCCTGGCAGAGGCACTGCCATCCATCTGGGCCATTTATCAGCTTTGACTGCAGTTGCTATTTTGGGGCTTTCAAATAGGCACAGATAACAAAAAGGAATTATTTTGTAGTTAATCATATGGTGCTGAAAAGCAAGTAAACCACTGAAATCATTGCAAGAATCAAAATGTAGGGAAAGGAGAGGCAGGAGTACAGAAGTGGGAGAGATACACAGATAAAGGAGATGGAGTGTCACAGATGTTAAATAGATGAATAAAGGTGGGGAAAATATACATGCTGTAGGAACTTGAATTTTAAATTATTATCAGTTTATATTGTAATGTCAGGGTTATACTTTATAGCTGGAACAAGAACTCTGTCATAAATCTGGATTAATCTGTTTGGTCTTCAAGAAATGGACTGAGGAATGACTCACTCTTCCTCAGAATTTATGTGCTGTTATTGTTCATATAGCAGGGTGCATTGCATGTTATACTCTTTGGAAATGGAGATGTTTTCCCAAGTATTTTGAATGCCATGTTTACATCCCTAACCATGGTATCCAGGGAGGAGGTTTAACCTGGCCCATGCTTTGAGCCACCTTTCTGGAATACCCTGGGACATGTGTTGAAATACTGGTCTGCTACCTCCCTTCCCAGACATTCCTTTAACTTGCCTTATAATCCAAAATCAGATTAGGGTAAAAACAAATGTGATTTTATTTATGAAGTGTTCTTTATACAACACAATGTATAATGTACCCAATAGACATAAAAAAATGTAAAAGAAAACCAAACAATTGTCTGCCTGTTAGGTTAAATCAGGGTATTCCTCCTAGCCTTTATGGAGTAGCTCACAGCTTGCTAGAAGTTCATGTCCCCGTGGCTGAGGAGATGTTTTATAAGGAAATCTCTAGTCTTAGATGTGGAGGTGGAAGAGGGTTAAGGTTAAATATAAACTGCTAGATCCCAACCATTTTTTGCTGTTTACTGGAGTTTCATTTGTAGTTAAATCTTCTTTTCCTTCTCTCTCATTCTTACACTTGTGTAAGAATTACTGATCCATAGTTTATTCAGTTAGAGATGCCATCTGATCTGTTAAATAGGGTCACTTCTTTGAAATACATGGATCTCTTTGGCTAGATTTCCTGTAAGGCAGTAGGCTGCCTTTTTGGTAGATGATTTTCTCTACTTGATTAAACTGTTGCTAAAATATTAATTCAGTGAAGAAGAAAACCATGGTTCTCATCTGCTAAGGAAACAGAAGAATCTCTATATGGTGCCTTTTCATGCTCTGGACCTCATGAGCATTCAGTTCAGCACCTTCATACAGTTACATAAACCAAAACTGCAGTATGTATTGCTGACTCTTGAATTAGTCTATATGTGACTCTCTACAAACCACTTTGGGTAAAAAAGAGATTGAGATAGCTAGCTGCCTTTTTTTTTTCCCCTCCTTAAAACTGTTTACCTTTTTTTCCCCCTGCTCCTTTTCCTGAAAGTCACAGATCTGAGTCTTTTGCTTCCCATATGATGGCAATGAAAAGGTGCAATCCCATTGTAGGCTCAGTTTCTCAGTCTGTGATGTTGGACATTTTCTGATATGATGATGAGTAATTTCTGACTGTATTAGCATATGGCCTGAGCCATGGGTCATGCACTTTCCTATAGTAAGCTTTTGTAATTAAGGGTGCCAGGTTTTGTTTTATAGACTGAAAACTATTACAATGCCAAAGTTGGTTTCCAGGGGCCTTGTAGGAGACATTGCATAAAAAATCTGTTGTCTTTGCACAGCTGCATGACTGAATTCAGTAGGTTTGGCCTTTGCACTTTCAGGGGAGTAATTCTCATGTTACTATTTTTAATCTTTTACAAATCTTTTGATTTGCTATTGCCTTAACTTTTGTAGAGCTAATTAAAATTCCTTCTTTCAAGAAACCATTACAATAATTAGGGGAAAAAAAAAAGGCCTGAAGAGTGTATTGCCACCCTGAGCTATAAATGCACTATGGAAATGTGAAGTGTCATGCATAGATCTGTAATCCTTCAGGGATAGCATTAGCCTTTGATGGATCATTCAGTGAAACTGCAGTGTGAACAGCTCTTTAAATTTAAGGTGGTGAGATTTTGAAATAGATTTTAAAATAGAATAGAGTTTGTTGTAACCATTCAGACTGAAATACTAAATTCCTATTACCAAGTTCATTTTTACATCTATTTCTTATCTTTAGCAAGCTTTAGAGAAGTCCCATCTCCTGATGTTTCTTAGGTGTTTGGGTGACTGCATTATGTGTTTGTTTTGATATGTTCCCTGTATTTTTCTTGTCATTTGGTGCTAGCTTGAAGGAAAATAGGAGCACGCATGAACCTTTGCTGAATGTGTCTTTGCTCTTTTGCTCAAAATCGGTGTGGAGGGAACGGGTGTTGATGAAAGAAAGCAGCTGCTGCTATTGCTGCTCTCTTAGGAGGTATTTTGTGTTCCTAACACTGATGCTGGAAGTCAGGCAGGACTTCTGCAGGTCAGCAAGGCTTCTCCTCTTTGAACTTGATTGTAGGCTGTCCTGTAATAACCCCAGTGCACTGTCGTATTAGTCATGGCAGCATTGCTGAGGGTATTTTTGGTATCTGAAAAAACAACTCCTTACTTGAATGATTGCTGGATTTGCTTGTTTATTTTTTTAGGCATCCTGTTGGATGAATGACCTCCAATGTCCCAGGCAAAAAGCACCGATACGGTTATTTGCTTTGTTTTGGAAAAGAAGAATCCAGCATTGTTTTCATTTACATTGTGTCAATCCCAAGCCCCTCTACTAACTTCATCCATGTATCAGGTTTTTTTGTACATAACTTTTTTTTCTGATAGTTTCTGAGAGCAAAACACAGCCTGTAATTTAACACCAGAAAGACCCCTCTGAAGTATTGTCCTTAAAAGTAATTTACTTGCACTGAACTGTTAAATTGAGAACTCTATTTGGCATAGCTTTAGTTTTTGATCTACAACCAGCAAATACTGGAAGTTACTTAATAGTTATGCAAAAAGCAAAGAATAAATCAACAGCTGAATAATGTCCTCCTTTAATTACTTTTTGCTCTCGTTTTATATTTAATTTTACATCAAATGAAGTGTTCCTTAGAGTAAGTCAGATGTTGATTAGTTAAATGGATTATTCATGACTAAAAAAAATTTAATTGAATTGAAATCAAACATCTTTGCATATATGTGAACAAATCCAGGCAATATTTTTTTTCCATCTAATTTGCTTTTAGCTGAGTTACAGCAGGAATATCACAGCTCACAAGGTAGTTTTTGTCATGTATATAGTTAGTGAGTTCTCACTTGAGGACAAAATTTTATTATTTTTGGTATACAGTGTTTTTACATTGGCTGCTTACTAGAGAGAAACTGCTGGGGAAGAATGTAAGGAGGATTCAAAGCCTCTGATTTCTTAGTGCTTGGTGGGAACAGAGCCTAGAAAAAGAATACACTATGTGATGTAACTGCATGGAATACTTAACCTGCATTGGGATTTTTTTCAGGGGTGTTTTTTTCTCTCCACCAAATTTTTGCCAGAAAACAAGGGTCCTCGCTGCTTCTTCTTAAGTTGAAGTTGTTAAGCTGTTAGGAAAGCAAAGCAAAGTAATTTTAATGACTGAAGGTTTGATTGTTAGATGGCTTTAAAATTAATCTGTCTAAAGACAAATAGTTGTACAGTAACAGTGAATAAACCAGATACTGCTCTGGAAGCTTCACTGGATATAACAGAGAGGCATCCGCTTTGGTACTGTTGCATTTAGCTTGGAAAATCCATATTGTGAGTTTTGTGTGCAGAGGATGTATTTCAGGAGCAGAGCAGACATGGGTTTGTTAGGTATAGTGTGTGAATCACAGAGGAGTGGGTGCAGCAGACGTGTCCTCTGCTGCTCCTTAGAGCAAGTACAGCTTGAGTTAGCAGCATAGATTTTGCTGGGAGGGGAATTTTATCTTAATGTCCAGAGTAAAGCAGCAAGGTAGTCTCTTAGTTGAAAGGCTTGCGTGCTACTGAGGTGGTCTGACAGCTCTTGTTAGCCACTGTGCTTTACAGTGTTTACAGGTTTGTCAGCTGGGACCTCTTGGGCTGAAATTTTTATTACTTGTTTGTCTGGTTTTGAGATGATCCTTCTTTTTTCTTTGAATACTTCTGTTATCTCTGTATCAAGGAATAGGGATTTCTGTCTCCATATTCCCCAGGTCTGCTTTTAGACCAATTTATAACTCCTTGAAATCTGAGGGAAGAAATGTAAATTTTAGCAGTTAAATATTTTGCTGTGCTGGTCAAACTGTACATGCATCCATCCCACAAAGTGACTCAGTGCAGTGGTATCTGATGCTCCAGGGATGAGGCTGGACTGAAGGTTTCTGCTTCAGCTGCTTCTGCATTGAAAAAACCAAGCTGAGAGTGAAAATAGGGAAAAGAGAGAGCAGGTAAAATGAAAGTGATGTGTATCATCTGAAGGCAGAAACGGTTGGGAGGGGACAGCAGAATTCATGAGGAAGGGCTGTGGTGGGAGAAGACACATGAATTTGTCTGGGAAAGGAGACTGGAAGGTCAGGAAAGGCATTGGCTGAAGGGGGGTTTGAAATGGAGAGCCCTTCAAGGAGACTGGGAGTGGAAACTGCCAAGGAGGAAAGAAAGGAAATGGTTGAGGAATGGTGCTTTGCAAGGACACAAGGAAAAAGAGGAAGGGAAACTAGAATGGGGTTGTACAAAGATTTGGTCATGGGGAAGAAACAGGATGAGTTTGGATAGAAAGAAGCTAAGGAAATTTAAGCATGGTATGAAAGGGAAAACGTGGTGTTAAACACCATGGCCTGCCATTGCCATGATAAGCTCTGCATTCATGAGCCTCTTGTCAGTAAATGTCTGTGAAGGCCAACAGGAAAATCCCCCAGCACTGTGCAGAGGTGGGGATCTGGGGTACAGCAGGCCACTAACATTCAGTGGAAAAAAATAGAAGGATTCAAGTAGTTCTTTTGACTCAGTGAGACACAGAAGAACCTGAAAATACCAGCAGAATTATGCCCACTTTATCCAGTTGATCCACTTGGTGCTATTTAAAGGCCAGCATTTGCCCTCAGCAGTGTCAGCTCCTCCTTATTCTCACTGTATGGTTAAGGTAGGAACCTGCCACCCTGTTGGAGATGCTAGTGGTTTGGGACATGCATGGGTTTAATCCCAAATTGGCCACTCACAGGCTGTATGATCTTGGATTAGCTAATCTACCAGAATGTGCTTTATTTTCCCCATCAGTAATTTGGAGATAATGATTTCTAACCACTCTCTGTAGAGGCCATTGAGCTCCAGGAATGCCACGGTTCACGGAAAAGCTGAGAAGTGCTGGTTGTGCTTTTAATGACAGTTTCTTTCTATCTGACTGGTGACTGTTTCCTTTTTCTCTTTGGACCATTGTGTGACTGTATTAGGACAGAAATGGAGAAGAAAGAAAGGAACTGCTGGGGATAATAGGTATGGTGTAACAGGGACAGCTTTCTGTCTTATTATCCAGACTCACTGCTCGGCCAAAACTGGATGCATTTGTGTCTGCAGGCTGGACTGACTCAGACTTCGTAGGGAGTCATTTCAAAGACAGACAGACCTCCCTAATGACACTTAGTTTATATGAAATCATTCTAAAGAATCTGGCTTTATTAAGTAATTGTGAGCAAGTTGGACCCAGGCACCGAGTGCTCGTTTTGTAGCTGTTGTGATGGTGCCGCGCGTGCTGTGATCTTTGGGCTGTGGGATCAGGCAGCGCCGCGGGAACATGGAAGGGTGAGAGACAGGACTAGGAAGGGGGAAACTGTAAAATAGCACATTCATTGCCATACATTGTTACATGAATGTTTTAAGAACTCTGTGCACCTGCCAATCTTTGAACAAGAGAGCTTTTTGTTTCCTGTTTATTCTTGCTCTACTTACTACTTGCGGCTCTCTTCAAGCAGAGAAAGCACCTCAGTGCTGTACTGTAGATGATTCAGGTGCTGATTTATGGCGTGTATCTGTATGTATGAATTTGGATTTGAATTCAAATGAGAAGCTGTGTCAGTGTCATAGATATCTAACACTGAGAAGCAATTGCCTTTCAGTGGTTTATGTGCTATATTTAGTACGATTCTTATGAATACTTTCGACCCTTGACATTCTGTCAGAGTTGTCATTGAGGAACATGCTCAGGTCAGAAAGCTTTTGGTATGTCTTATTGTTAAAGGAGAAGATGATATCATATATGGCATAGAGATCAAGAAAATTCTGATTTACTTCCAGTTTTTGAAGTAGCAATCAGTGCATTGCTGCATTCATAGGAGTCTGTGAAAGTAGTCAGGCTCAAAAGGCAGTTGGCTGAGAAAGTGCAGAGTTAATTCTATTAACATCTTGCAGTAACACCACTTCTTGTATTAGATTAGAATCTTTCCTTCTTTCCTGCTCTTTTTGGTTGTTGTTTTTGTTCTTGAAGTTTCGTGACTTTTTACAAGGGCATGTAGTGATAGGACAAGGGGCAATGGCTTTAAACTGAGGGAGGGTAGTTTAGATCAGATAATAGGAAGCAATTCTTTACTGTGAAGGTGGTGAGGCACTGGAACACGTTGCCCAGGGAGGCTGTGGATGCCTCATCTCTGGAAGTGTTCAAGGCCAGAATCAAGGCCAGTGTTCAAGGATGGTGCTCTCAGCAACTGGGTCTAGTGCAAGGTGTCCCTGCCCATGGCAGGGGGTTGGCACTAGATGGTCTTCAAGTTTTCTTCCAATCTCCGACCACTCTGAGATTCTATGATCCTCTGTTCATGGGAGTGAGCCCAGCAGGAAGCCAGCAGATGGTAGACTGGCTCTGCCCAGTATCTGTGCTGCTGCTTTGCTCCCAGAAGCTTCTGCAACTTTGGTTCTCAAAGAAGCCTCCAAACCCTTCTGGGAGGCTGGTACAAGGGCAGATTAAAGTGCTTAGATGTTCTTTTCAGGAACAAGCCCAATTCAGCTGGTTTTGAAGAACCAGATGCTTGTGAACTTCAGAGGCTGATATCTTTCTCAGCTGCAGTATTTCTTTAAACCTCTTTAGTTGTTTCTGTCTTAGCTCTCCCTCTGTAACCTGTGCCTGTTGGGTAACAGAAGCCAAAACTTGGATAAAAGTATTTTGACATTCTTTTGTCTCAAATCTGCGTGAAAATGTGCAAATGCAGATTTTTTTAAAATTTTTCTTTTGGGGGGGGAAACTTTCACAAAACATTATATTGGAAATATATTGGGTAAATATATATTTTATGTTGCATTTCCATGTAGTGTAGCATTATGTCGGGAGAGCTCTTGTCTTTGTGCCATATGACACAATTCTTCCTTACTAACCTGGCTCTGGGGCTGAACCCCTTTCTTACAATGTGCCTGAGGTTGTGCTTAGGAGTCTTAAAACCCTCTCCGGCAAGTTGATGTTCTTGCTTTTATTATACTTACCTGTTGTCATAATATTTGCTTCTATGCACTGCTGGTTGAAAATAGTCCCCTAAGCCACTCCAGATTGTTCAGTCCAGTGCTGTAAGATGGTCTTCTTTCTACACTGACCTCTCTTTGAAAAACTTTTTTTTTTCATCACCTCCTCTCATCGGTTTTCAGAAGAGTGTGGTTGTAATTCCTGAATGCTCTTCATGATTCCCCAGCTGAAAATTTCTGTCCTAGAATAAGTACCTCCAATGTCTGCCATTATCAGTCATGAAATACCTTGACTAGTTAGCAAAATACAGTACTGTAAATTGTGGTTAATATCATGCAGTGGTGATGTAAAGTGGACTTTATGCTTATTTTTAACTACAAAATGTAGCTAGCATATGCTTCAGGATTAGAGAATGTCATTAGAAAAGATGATTTAACTGAACTGGATTTTTTTTTTTTTAAGCAAGAGAATTAAAAAATCAAGAAGGTTAATGAAGTAATCGTAATTTGTGGTCCATGGGAGCCTTTTAATCTTTCTTTCTGTTCTTAAGAGTAGCATTGCTGTGTCCTTACGTGGTGACTGTAGACTTAAGATTAAGAAAAGTGGGGTTTGTCAATTTTACCCTTATTTTTGGAGCTTGGTTCTCATTTTGCTGGATCGTGATAAAAATGAGAATTACTTAAATCCTACATCCAGAGAGTCAGGTTTTGGACTCTGAGACCAGAAATGGCTTAACAGTATTATGTAGACTTCAAATGCTTGGGCTGTATGAGCAGGGATGAGTCTCAAATGAGAGCTTTGTTAAACAGTAAGAGTATGCACCGCTTGAGTCTTAGAACAGTGTGGATTTAGCTCAAAAAAACCCAAAACAATTGGGAAGACAAACTCTTTCCTGTGGATGAATTGTCATATCCTCTAGATTTTGAGTACATGGTGAGAGGGTGAGTTAGCCCGGATCACATAGCTGCCCAAAAAGAAAGGGGTTTTAGGATCTGTTTGTGGAGTGTATGTATTTCTGGCCTTCAGCCTCTTTTAATTCACTTCACATGAGGATTGTGCATTATTTATAGTGAGTGTGGGAGATGGAAAGAGTACTGTGGAAGAAAGAAAAATAAACCTTTCAATCATGAATTCTGTTTTTGGCTGCAATGCCAGTTTGGGGCAAGATGCCAATAATTTTGCACCCAAAATAGAAGTGCTAAAATCCCCCAAAATTCACCAGTCTCACTCATGTTCTGAATATTTTCTCAGATTATAGTTAGGAAGCAAAGCAGAGCCTTGAGGCATGCATCATCCTCGTGATGAGAAGAGCAGATCACCCTCTTTTAACTCATGTCCTCCTGCTGCCTTTAATGGCCAGAGAGGACCTCTGTGTTCAGGGCTTGTAGAAACAAACCACAGACTCCTTGAGCTTTGTTCTCCAGTGCCTGGTGCTCCAGCCTGGGCCGTACACCAGCAGTGGCTTCCTCTTGGCTGGGACCAGGAGTGCTGAGAGCTCCCTCAGAAAGCACCTGGGTTTTGGGGCTCTGTGGAACTGTAGCCTGTCTTTGGTTCCAGGGTTTAACAAAACAAGACAGTGTAACAAGACTTCTACAACTTCAGTGTAGAACTTGAGCAGCATTGGGCACAAGAGGCCACAGCCATCAGATGAACGTGCTCTTCTGCATGGCCAGGCTGCTTCTGTCACTGCCATGCTGTCAAGGTGGCATGGATGCACTTCCATGGGCAGCCTTGTGGTATCACAGCTTATTCAAGAGGTTTATTTTCCTGCATTGTAGTTCAGCAACAACTCAGTAGTTGTGAGGCATTCTTTCTGCAGTCTGATGTGCGGTGTGGCCACTCACACAACTGAGTTGGCCCAAATGAAGGAACAGTAAGGTGGGAACCAGCCATGGGAACAAGCAGCTGAATTGGGAATTTTGCCCACTGAAGAACATTTATACAGCAGCTCTTCCTGAGTCTCCCACAAAGAATGATGCTTAGAAGAGTTCTCTCAACCAGCCTGAGAGGGTCTGTGTAAATCCTAAGCACTACCTGGCACTGTTCTTGTTCAAAGTATGTGTCACATCATGCCATTTCATGCATTTCTGGTTTCACTTTCAGCTGAACTGTTCATCCTGTTTAGTGCTACGGTAAGAATTACTCGAAGAGTTGTTTAGAAAACAGAAGGACTGCATACTGTGGCTGTCAGCTCAGGTTACTTGTAAGGGAAGGCAATGCCCTTTATTGTTAAAGCAAGTCAAATGTTATTTATTTTGGGCCTCGTTACAGAGTGGCCTAATAAACCCCTGTTCAGCCTAGGTAACAGAGAATGTAAAGACATGTGATGCTTGAGAGGAAAAAAAACGATCAAACAACATGTGCAGGGTTTTTTGTTGGGTTGGTTTCTTTTGGTTGGTTGTTGGTTTTTTGTTTTGGTTTTTTTTTTGGTATATGTTTTACTTTTAACATACTCTACTTGCTCTTCTATGGCTGCTAGAGCCTGAAAAGGGACACTTTGCATGTTTAAAGTATCTTACATATAGACACTATATAGCTGTGATGAGTAGGGCAAAGAGTCAGACACAGTGATTCAGCCTGAATCTCTCGTGGAGCTATTAACTCTCCTTTTCTCATAAGAAAAGGTGAGAGTGGGTCTGTAGGATAAAGGAGATAAGGTCTATAGGAGATAGACATTCTCAGTAATCTCATTAGTTGTCTTTGTTTTCTTATTTAATGTCTATCATGTTCATTTACTCAAGCATTCAAAAGTCATCTCAGATGAAAAATTTACAAATTTAAACTTAAAAATATTAAACTTTTACAGCTTTTGTCTGTTGAACTGTTAATATTTGTTTTTCTACTCCTGATGACCACATTAAAATACTTGAATTTTTTTGTATGTTCAACTATAAATGAGATGACTTTGTAACCTTCTGGTATGTTTTGAAATCAGACAAACAGGGAGAAGGTTAAGTAAAAGTGTTCCCTTACACAGGCTTTAATACCAGGAGCATTTTTTCCTGTAGTCCTGCAAGTGAGAGAAACAGGGAAGGGAGAATCTATTCTTCCATCCACAGTAGATCCTGGGCAGTACCTCTGCCCTGAAGTCCTGGGATCCCATAACTTGGTGGGTTTTTTTTGTGCTCCTTGCCTGGAGAGAAGAAAACCACTGTCTTCAGAACGTGCTCTGGGACCCCCAAAGGAAAAGTAAGCCCAAAAAGTAATCCTACTGCAGATAAAAATGAACCCCCAAAAGGCCAAAATGCTGGTAGTGGAGCACACAGCTGAAGGAAAAAAGAGGAACAAATAACAGAGTGTGCTTTAAATGAATGGGAAGCTGGAAGTTGGTGAGACAACTGATAGGCCTGCTGGGTGAATTGTTGTGCACAGAGGGAGCAGTTCAAGAAAGCAGAATATTGCAGAAACGTTAAATTATTTATTAGTACCAATCCTTGCCAGAGATTTGTGTCCAAATTTATTGAGAGCTCAAGTATGAGGTGGCTGAGGTGTTAGAAAAAATATATACAGTCTTATTAGAAACAGCATAATAAGAATGTGGAACTATAAATATGTTGGAAGGCTCTAGGAAGCATCTAGAAAATTACATCCCAGTAAGCTTATACTGGTAGTTGGCAAATTAGCTGAAATAAAAATTACTGACAGGTCACAATTCATAGCTTGCTGAGATTGCACAGAAGGGAATGATGCCAGGCTGACAGGGAGAAAGGTGTTTTGGAATATGGGAAATGATTTGATTCAAATAATGAAAGCTTTTAGAAAGCTTTGTTGTTCTTCGTAGATGGTTATTAAGAAACATGGTGTGGCTGAGATGGCTCAAAACCTGTATTGAACATAGAAGCAAAAGGTGCATCACCCAGTTAGATCTGTTAACAGAGATCCCCACTTCAAACTGGTGGGGACTGCTCTGTTCTCAGAAGCATGAAACAGCACCAGTTGTGCCATTTTGCCTGCTCCATTAGCCCCGCCGAAGGGCAGAATTGGGAATTGTCTAAATAGTGTCTGATCCCTGAGCATGGAGAGCTATGAGGCTGTCAGTCCTACACCCCCACTTGGAGAACTCCACTTAGGAAGGAGCTGGACCTGAGAATAGCAAGCTCTTTTTTGGTATGTGGCTGACTTGAAAAATACAGTAGTAATAGAAAAAATCCAAGTAATTTTGAAAACATGTCATTAAGAATGGCCATTAAGAATAGGAAGAGTAATAAAGAACAGCATGGAGATTGTTAGCAGAAGTAAAAGCCAATATATCTAGAACACCCTTGTCTCACCTCAAAATAGCATTCAA